>CABFVZ010000774.1:206606-234761 GCA_902151445.1 Timema monikensis | reverse complement strand
GGGGGGGGGCGGTGGAGGGGTGCCACCATTTGTCCGGAAAGAGGTTATGAATACATTAATCCTCTCGGATTCCATATTAAACGGATTACTTTAACAATAATTTATATTTGATGTTCAAAATCAATCAGTAGTGACGCAAAGAGAAGTTTTACAAATATAGCTCACGCCACGAAAAGTATACTTGAAATATTTATATATTAAAAAAATTATAGTTTTAGAATATATATTTACGAGTATACTTTACGCCTTAATGGGAACAAACCATAACACGTACTAAGATACATAGGTAATAAATATATGTAAGCCAAAGGTTCCCGGGTACGATTTTCGTGTCCAGGTGTCATTTTTTTCAGAATATGATACAAAATCAATCACTAGCGACGCAAAGAAAAGTTTTACAAATATAGCTCATGGCACGAAAAGTATACCTGAAATATTTATATATTAATTAAATGTATTTGCCTCTTGATTGATATCTCTGTTATTCCCAGTTTCCACGCTAATGACTTCTCAATCACCTTTGGAATTCAGCTTTTAATGGTACAGCACTATCTGTCCTGTATTGAAATTCAATTGTTTGTCCCTTTCGGAAATTTTACTCAATATAGACTATAAGTCTGCATTTTCTACTTTAGTCTGGCTGTTGTCATTATGGCATCAAAGGTAAGAGTTGTGCTTGATCTAATCATGAGAGTAAAAGTTATTCATGTGAGTGAGCGAGATAAATTATCTGCTAAGCAGATCATGAAGATGTTAAGCGTCAGTAAAACTTAAGTGTACGAGATTCTAAAGAAGAAAACTGAAATTTTGAAGCTGTGGGAAAATTGTGCTAATGGAAAAATAAAACGATATCTTAAGAAAACTACTAACGAAGCTATTAATGAAATAGTGTGGGAGTAGCTTGTCAGTGTTAAGGTGAAAAATCACCGCCTGTCGGGTCCAATGGTACAGGAATATCCTAAAAAGGTCGCTCAAAAACTGGGGAAAATTGAATTCAAAGCATCTAAAGGATGGTTGGAGAGTTTTTGCAAATGACATCGAATAGTTTTTAACGAACTTTGTGTTGAACCAAGTGATGTAAATAATGAAACCATTGAAGAATGGGCTAATAAACTTCCCTTCATAATCAAGGGCTATTAACCTGAAAACTTAGCGAATGATGACGAGACTGGACTGTTCTTCCACGTGCTACCTGGTGACCTGGCGGTCTAAGGGTAAGTTTTCAGATTTTTGGGCTGGGTGTCCGGGGTTTAATCCTCGGTCCCAGCACAGATTTATCTGATTGCCAAATCCTTCTTTCACTTATAACAAGACGTGTATTAATTACTTGAGAATGTGTGGAATGTCAGGCCTCCACCATGGTTCGGATCCCACGTTAAACTGTAGGTACTCCATTTCAGCTCACAATCACCCTACCATTACACATTAGCGTAAGTACGTATAACACGAACGGGTAGTAAGACGCGATGCAAATAATAATAATAATCCACGCACTACCAAATAAATTGTTGTGTTTGAAAGGGGGAAAATGTTCGGAGGAAAATTGCGCAAAGAAATATTTACAATTTTTTATGTGGTTTTATGTCAGGTGAAATGGATAAACCCTTTGATATCGGTAAGGCAGCAAAGCCATGATGCTTCAAAAATATGGACATACGGAAACTTTCCGTTGAGTGTAGATACAACAAAAGGTGTGGATGACGTCACAGATCTTGAAGGAATGGTTAACTGCTTTTAATGGCAGAACGCAAAATCAAAACCAGCATGTTTTGTTGTTTTTGAATAACGCAACATGCCACCCCCACATTGAACTTTACAACATGCGACTTGCTTGGTTCCCTTCTAACACCACAAGTCTTTCTCAACCAATGGATCAGGGCCCCATTCAGAATACTAAAGTGCAATATTGTAAATTATAAATGAAATATTTGCTCACCGATATGAATTCTACATCATCAACCGCTGAGCTTGCAAGAACCGTCTAGGTTCTAGACGTGGTTATTTGGATAAGTCAAGCTGTAAGATAGTTACTGTTAGTGTAGAAAATGAGAATGACCAGCAGGAATTACAAAACTTCATAAATTAAGCTACTTTCAGTAACTACAATGCTGAAGACCAAACAACACAGACAATAACGTCCAAACTGAACCAGACACAATGGATATCTATGCCTTAGTTGAGAATTTTAAAGAAAGTTGAAAAGGAGAATAGGAAGAAGAAGAGGAAAATGACATTGTGTTGGAAGAATAAAAGTGTAGCGTGAAGACTTATCAAGATGCTGCTGTCAAAAGTTTAAAGGAACTGGAGCAATTTGCCCTACAATGTAATGATTCTGATATGCTTAGTGTGATTTATCAGGCTAAAGTGTTTGTGGAAAGTCAGACAGCCAAGAGAATAAACTGTAAGCAGAAAACCCTGCTTGACTACTGGAAACATTACAGACAACGTGAGTAATGTTTTTCTGTTCAGTGTAATGTTTCCATATGTTCATTTATATTGAGAATAATGAGTACTGTGTAATATTGATTATGGTATTTTATTTTATGATTTTTATCCCAATTACGTGCATATTTCTGGTTTAATTTTTATTGTACGCCTTCACCTGGCTTTGAGGGGAAAATATCTTGGACCCTTGCGATTCCATTTAAGGCATATTTCACTAAAGTAATATTATATAAATGTATAGTAATATATTTTATATATATTAATATATAAATGATGACATTATTATTATGTGTTCTGTATCACGACAGGTCCATGCCTTTTGCCAGTGAAATTAGATCGTCAATGTACCCTGTCTTCTGCCTTCTCCTTCAGCTTCCACAATTTAATTATTTCCTTCAAGTCATCTAGTATTTGAATCCCCCTTCTTCCCAAGCTCCTCTTTCCCTCAACCTTTCTTTCTATGACGTCATGCAGAAGACAGTTCTCCTAAGGATGTGTCCAATCCAGTTTGCTTTGTGCTAAAGAATCACATATAAAATTGCTCTCTTATCGTCCACTCTTATTAGGACTTCTTCCGTTGTCACTCTGTCTATCCACCTAATCTTCTCAAGTCTTCTCCAGCACCACATTTCAAAGCTCTCTAACTATTTATTTTCCATCTTCCTAAGAGTCCAAGTTTATGCTCCATACAGTGCGATGCTCCAAATGTAGCATTTCATCACTGTCTTCCTCATTCCCAAACCCAACTTGCTCGTCAGCAGTAAACTCTTCTTGTTGAGAGATTCCTTGGCCATGGTGATCCTCGACCTAATTTATTTAGTGCAGTAAGCATCCTTTATCATCATACCTCCCAGGTACTTAAACCACTCTATGTTTTCCAACTCCTGGTTTCCAATTTTGATTTTCAGCGGCTCTTCATTTATTGAAATCACCATCACTTTTGACTTCTCAATGTTGACCTCCTCACCATATATCCTTCCTATCTCCACTAGCTCGTTCATCGTTTGATTAATTTCCTACAACTCTTCTTTATTTCTGATCAGCAATGCTAGATCATCTGCATATTTTATTGCGTTAATGACGCGTCCTCCTATCCTGAAATTCCCACGTCCCTCTAGGGCTTCCCTGACCAGCCACTCACCATACAGGTTGAACAATCTATGTGAAAAACAGCTTCTCTTTCTCACTCATCTTCCTATCTATACGCTGTTGATCAATCCATCATTCATAATCACATTCACTCGCTGTCCTAGGTACAGGTTTGAAATCAGCTTCCTGTCCCTCCATTTGATGCCGATCTTCCTGAGTATTTCTATCAGTTTCTTCAATTTCACTCTATAGAACGCCTTTTGCTAGTCAAAGAAACCAATGTATACTTCTTACTTTACTTCCAGAACTCTTTCAGAAACTATTATTACCATACCGATGGCATCTCTGGTTCCTTTTCTGAAACCAAATTGATCTTCTGCCATCACACTTTCTATTTTTGGTTCCAGTCGCCTGTTGAGTAATCTTGCCGCGATCTTCCCCACATGAGAAATTAAGCTGTTTGTCCTGTGGTCACTGCATCTCTTCACTGGCTTCTTCTTCTTCTGTAGAGCCACCATGGTTACTTCTAGAAAATCTTTGGGCCACTCTCCTATTTCAAAGATCTTATTTATGTTTATTTAGAGCCATTAATCCGTTGTTTCCCAGTTCCTTCAGAAGGTTAGCTGGTATGTCATCATCTCCAGCAGCTTTCCTTCTTCGCATATCCTTTATGGCTCTCTCCACTTAACTCTTTAAAATGCTTGTTCCTTCTTTTCTTTATCTACCTCTTCCTCTGCTTCAATCTCTAGGTTTCCTGTTTGATTTTCCTTGTCTTACAGCTTTTCTATATATCGTTCCTAACTCATAAGAACCTCTTTATGATTCGTCACCATCTGACCTATTTATTTATTTATTTATTCCTATTGTTCGCACAACTTTGTTTCCATTCTTAACCAGTCCCTTAGCTTTCTGGTACATAAGGTCATAATTTCCTTTCCTTTGCATTTCATTAATCTCATCGCATGTCTTCTCTATATAGTATTTCTTCCATTGTCTGTTCCTCTCTTTAACTCATATATTTTTCTTTGTTGGCCTTTTTACATTTCCTTCTTCCTTCCATTTATTGAAGCATTTCTGTTGTAACCTAGGGTTTTTGTGGATTCCTCTTCACTTTTCCAACATTGTCATTATCACCTTCACAAACATATCCTTAACACTTTTCCATTTCTCTTCCGCACTCCTTTCTGTCACCTTACTTAACTTTTGTTCCATTGAATTTCTCACAATGTCACTCTTGCTTCTTAATTTTTTCTAATTCCCTCCTCAGTCTTCTCTTGCTTGTTTTCTTGATCTTTTTTCAGTCTTGTTTCAATGTACGCCACTAGCAAATTGTGGTCCGAATTGAAGTCAACACCTGGCAATGTCTTCACATCTTTCACTCCATTTTGAATCTATTTTGTCAAGGATGTAGTATAGTTGTTACCATCTGATGTCTCCTGGGCTCTTCCATATGTATAGTTTGTCTTCCGTTTCTTGAACCAGGTGTTTGTAACCACCAGGTAATTCCGCTGGCAGAATTCGATGAGAATCTGCCCTCTGTTGTTTTTCTTCCCCAGTCAATGTGGCCCTATGATCTACTACTCTCGTCCTTCTCTGACCACACTGTTCTAATCACCCATGATGTTGGTGTTCAACTTCTCTCTTCCTTCAGGTTGAATAATTACTTCAATTTCATTGTATATTTCTTCAACCTTGGCACTATCATGGTCGGTTGTTGGCATGTACACTTGCACTATGAAAATATCCAATTGGTTAAGGGCTTGATTTCACAAACATTAATCTATTACTATGACACATCATTTAAGTGACACTTTTCACCAATTCACTTTTCATTATTACTGCCACTCCTTTTACTTCATTCTTTCCACCTGAATAGAACATTGTTTAATTTCCAGAAACTACTTTCCTTTGGTATTTCCACTGAACTTTACTTAAACCCACAATGTTCACACCACACCTTTCCATTTCCATTTTCAAATTTTCCAGTTTACCACCCATTATAATCGTCCCTATGCTGAAAGGGAGAATTTTTATTTGCTGATTCTTTGCTGAGTGCTCCTCCTGAGGTAGTCTCCGCCCAGAGATCATAAAAGGGGACTAGTTTACCTCAGGAATTTTTTACCCAAGAAATGGACATGATTGGTTTTGTTCCCTTGACAAAAGGGGGTTTGATGGAAAAGATTGTATAGCAGTTTTCCCTTTTTCTAACCATATAGCAGCGCCACGACCAAGTTACCATTCCATGCAGTCACGCCCGTGGCTGTTTGATCTTCAACCATCTCGAGCATAATTTGCTGTATGCCTCGAGTTGATCCTGTCCGGTACCAGCCCCGTAACCCCGTGCAGGGAAACGTGAAATACCCCATGTCACTAGGTCCTTATATAACTTAGTCGCCACCGACCTTACTGCAGTCGTTAAGCCACCGCACTGTCGATGCCTTTGCCCACCCTCGCTAAGTGGAAGCGTCTGTTAAGTTTTCCCCATGTGGACTCAGAAACAGCTCTCACCCCCTGGTGTCTCATGGGCCGGATTAAGGAACATGTATGAGACCATGCTGCATAACATACATAATAATATACGATAACATAATTATATAATAATTAGGCCTGGGCTGATGCCGATTATAAATTCGACTATCGGCTGACTATGGCACAGTCGGTAAACCAATGATCGGCAGTTTTCTCACAGATTATTAAAGCCGATATTTGTTAAATACCCGAACGCCACATGTTAGATACTGGTGACTCATCATTGTTGGGCTCTTGGCAGACAATCTTGTCCTTTATTCTGTTACTAAAAAGGAAGGTGAAGAAAGTGGTTGCTAGTGGCTGAATAAGCAGTTACTTCTTTCATAAATAACAATGGTGTAGGAAAAGGGTAAAGTATGTTTATGATGAGAGTATAAAGGTCACTGAGCGAGATAAAAGGTATATTTTATTGGTTGTAAGTAAGGAAGGATTATCTCTAAAAGGTCATCCATAAGATAAACGAGCAAACAGACGTCTGAACCAACCATGAAAGAAAGTTTAAAGGGAAGATGAAGCTGTGAAAGAAAATTTAACTGGGAAAGATTCAAGGGACGCAAAAGCCGGGGAAGATTCAAGGGAAGATAAAACTTGGAAATATTTAAGGGAAGTTAAAACTTGGGAAGAGTCGAGCGAAGTTAAAATTAGGAAAGAGTCAAGGGAATATAAAACTTCGGAAGATTCAAGGTAAGCCCAAACTGGGTAAGATTCAAGGGAAGCTGGGGAATATTCAAGGGAAGCCAAAACTTGGGAATATTCAAGGGAAGCTGGGGAAGATTCAAGGTAAGCCAAAACTGGGGAATATTCAAGGGAAGCTGGGGACGATTCAAGGGGAGCTAAAACTGGGGAATATTCAAGGGAAGCCAAAACTGAGGAAGGTTGAGGGGAAGCTAAAACTGGGGAAGATTCAAAGGAAGTTAAAACTAAAAACTATCGGAGTTATCAAAATTACATAATGGATCCAGAACTTATCTTATTTCAACGCTTAAATTTATATATCAGTTGAGATACTTCTTAAATTATTTTAAAATATATTAGGATTATTTAAATTACGACAAATCTAATGAAAAAAATTGGGTTTCTATTTTGAAATTAATATAGTTGCCATAATATTCTAAGCACAGATTTCAAAATAAAATTCATAAATAAAACTATCACAAACTTAACCATGAGAAAATTGAGTTCAATTTTACTAAAACTATATTTTGGTAGGACCAAATTTAACGAAATAGAATTAAATTTAAAGTAAGTTCAGATTTAATTTATAATTGTGTAAGAAAATCTACTATACTGAAGAAAAGTGGCTCTACGAACAATTGATTTATAAGTATTATTAATACATAATCTTTGTAATATTTAAAGGTGAGTAGACTAAATGATTGGCATCGGTGATCGGCCTAATCGGCAACGAATATTCGGTATCAGCATGATTGGAAAAACAGTTGATCGGCCCAGCCCTAATAATAATATCTATAATTTATTTACATAATAATATATATACCATAATCATATATACTACCGTATATAATTATGTATAGTAAATCTAATTATATATATATATTAAATATAATATATAGGATCATATATAATATACAAATATACATAAGTGACTGAAACGTATATTATATATATATATATATATATATATAGTGTGTATGTGTTTGTGCGTGTGTGTATGTGTGCACGCGTGCAGTAGAAGTCGATATAAACTTCTTGAAAGTGTTTTCTAAGGCGAAAGAGTAGAAGCCTATTTAGTGCTCTTTAGCTTTGAAGTAGTACTCTTTTAGCTAATCGGATTTTGATTTTAAAAAATTGAAAATAATTTTTTTTTTTGCGGTCATCAATGATCACATTTTACTATTTTATCAGTGTTATTTTAAAAGTATTTATAGTATATATAAAAAGTTACAGCTGCATGTCACGTGACTTGACACAGGAATATGTCAAAATAGATCTAGTATAGTTTGTAGCTGTTAGATAAAATTCTTCCTGTGAAAATTCGACTGTAGTTGAGTTGCAGTAGCGTAGCCAAGAGCGGAAACTTTCCACAGAGATGTAATGAAACGGTATGTTTAATAGCTTACACTTAAAATACTAGTTGACAAAATACAATTGAGATATTATGTTACCATACGTGACATTATCCCCAATCATAAGTAGCGAAATATTGCCTTTAGGGTGTAACCTATCCATCCTGTATTTGTGTGCACTCTGCGATTTTTACAATTTATTGTATTTCTGGCAGAACTGAATGGTTAATAAATCAATATTTTAATTTTATGTGTTTGTCTATCTTAAGTAGAAAGTGGTGAATAATATTTATAAATAATAATAAATTACTATAAGTTTAAAAACTGTTCCGAACGTACTTGGACTCCAATGCCTGTATGTTAATCAAACACGCTTATGTCTTAGCTTTCAGTCTTAGTCATTCTAGAGCATGGAAGTATGACGTAAACCTATGAATTCCTAGTGTCAACTGTCCTGAATCACCAGTCACATATACGTGCCAGGTCATCTATTTAAAAACATAGATTGTTTTGCCAATTACAGTAGCATAACACATAGTACTGGAAAAACTAGTAACATAGGGGAAACGTATCTCATTTTGGTGTATAAAAGCGACTTTTTAAACCTTTGACCGCAGAAGGACGCCAGTTTTTAGGGGGCTACTTCGAAATTCTTTACATACTCAGTTACCAAGTTACAGCAACTTGTGGCGAGAATATCTACAGCTGGAGTCTCTTTTCAGTATGGAGGAGGATTCCACAACCCATCTTAGAAGACTGAGTTAGACAACAACTGCGCAGCACCGGGTGGTCGGGTGTTCGACACCAGTCAGAGTTAAAACACCTAAGATAGGTCAGTGCACGGAACTGCTGAGTAGGGACATTGATAGAACGAGGAACTTTTTTTAAAACACTTTCAATTAGTTCTAAAATCTAACTCACATTTATGCACTCGATTTCAATAAACAAGATCATATCGAGTCCCACAATTATCTGCCGCTGCTTACCCATCCCACCAAGTCATCCTGACAAGTAAGCCCATGGGTTTGGGGGGTAGCGACACATATATCTTCACACGTAGTCGTAGTATTTGACTTATTCCTTATACTAAAATTTAAAACTTCAATTTGAAAATTAAAATTATATCCATTCATACAATATATTTTATCATACTTCATTCATTTGATAATCTCAACGTTTGGTGAAAGGTTGTGACGAACTGGCACTGTGGCATTTAATCATTTGATATTGGCAAGGTCGCGTGTGAAACCCAAGTAACATCGGTACAATTTATAGTTTGACGAATGGAGAGTTTCATTCTAGTTAGTTTCAACTAGAGTAAGGAATAGTTTTTTTTTTTTAGTTTTCCGTATTTCTATTTTGCTTGGTTATTTGTGGTTATTTTGTTCTCCACTTATGCTTATTTTCTAATAATTAGGATACCTAGTTTAAACACATGGAATTTACATTTCTATCTTTGTAAGGGCACGTTTTGAACCCATTTACCCATTATAGAGTATGGATTTTGTTGCAAGATTCATTTTTATTTGTGATTCGTCTAGTTTTAACTACAAACTTATTTGTTGTAGCTAATTATTTGTGTTAATGAACGGATTTGAATTTGATTTATTTTCTTTATAATATATTTTTAAATGACGTTTATTAAAGTGCTTATATGCTTTCTATGGTCGAATTATAACGATATAATAATGATTATAGAACATATTTGTTATAAACCTTACTATTCTTACATTTCTTTCCATTCCTTCAGAACACGGTTTGAATAAAACTGTCCAGCATCATTCATTTCCTTCACATAATGAGATGGATCTTGGTTCTGAAACATCACAGAAAAGTATTAAAAGTCAATCAAGCATGTTTGAATGTCATTGAAGCTATATTTTACATTACAAAGATTTAGCAACGTGATTATTTTCATTGCTTCTCATTAGACATCTTGTGTAAACTGTAAAACATTTTTCTTCCACGCCATATTAATACTTTATGAACCAATATTATCTCTCACACGAAAGGAATTATTTTAATTTTGAAAGTTGTTAGTGCCAGAGTGGTTAACCTCAATGAACAAAAATCAGTATATTTTAATGGACATACTGCATGATCCCTTAAGTGACTGAGTGGTCTAAGGCGTTACTCCTGTGTTAGACTGGGCTGCTGATGATGTGGAGATCGGGGCTAGAATCCCGGTCAGGTCTATTAAGGATGGTCTAACATAAATTATTTCCCACTCTCCCTCCACGCTAAAGCAGGTAGATTAACTCTAAAATTCTTCCTTTCTCATCCCTACCCGTTAGAGTAATTATCATGTAAGCATATCAATTGAACAGGTTGTAAAAAGTGGTGATAAATATATATATATATATATATAATTATCACCGCTTTTTACAACCTGTTCATATATATATATAAGGGGCATAGGGATTGCTAGAAATTGGACGGACGGAAGTAATTCAACTGAGTGGCAAGGACTTCCACTAGTCTACTTACCCTAGGGAAAATGGCTGTAATTTATAAACGGCCATATATTTTGCATCATTAATAACTTTTGTATTTTAAACATTATTTCTAACTTTTTTAATAGTTACTTATCATCATAAATATGATAAAATATGAATAAGAACCAAATTGTCCTTTAATATAAAATGTTTGAAATATCTATTTATCTCTTACCGTCATTTCATTACAGTGATCTATATGAAGATTACAGAATTCAATGTTTCATTTTACAGACTGACGAAAGGAGACCATGATCTAACAAATACTGGTCTGGATACTATTTAGTTCCAGTGATCATAATATGGTAGTAGGATGGCGGACTGGGTTGGCTTATGTGTGTCTGACGCGTATTCATTTAAGTAATTGTATGTGTTAAATGCTTGTTTAAAAGTTTTCTTATGTTCAACAACTTCAGTAATATTTTCTGATTAGTATTAGTAATTTTGATTTCAGAGTTTTGTGTTATTTTTAATTACTATCAAAGTGATAAAAGATATTTCGTGCATTATGCAGACAGGACCGTTGCCAAAAATGTGAACTTGCAAGCTTTTGGTGCTGGAGTGAGTTTATGAGGGCTTGCAAACTAAATATATTATTTTCTCATCGTCAGCAGACCAAGGAGGCATGTGACGAGCTCTTTTGTGGAAATTAGTTACTAAATGGGGGATAAGGAAAGGTACAACTTTAAAGGGGAGATCGCCACAGCTAAAGAGGATCTGGAACAATACCAAACGCATGAAAAGTAAAAAGACAGTTTCATTAGCTTGACTCCTACTTAATAGTATATATTATACTAATGATATCGTGTGAAACTGCATTTCATCATAAACAGCAAAAAATATCGGTCTCGTGTGAACACCAAACAGAGTAAAAACATTCCTTGTAGTTATAACACTGACATTTACAAAGATCAACTATCGTCCGATGTTTACTCGATTGGGATTTAAGTCGTACTTTTTTAAAATTGTGCAATTTTTTTGGATAATTTTACTATCACATAATAAAAGTACTCGATTCACTCTTTACTTAAAAACCATATATTTGAAATAAACAGTGACTAGGTAGAGACTGGAGTAATAAATATCAATATTTAAGGTTTTATTATTATAGACACAAAGGGGATTATTATAACGTTATTTCACACACACACTCACACACACACACACACACACACACACACACACAAACCTACTTATTCCTTTTAAAATATAATGTATATGTCACTGCGAATGTGATGAATTCATTATTTTGTAAAATAACCAGTGAATGTATAGGATTACCGAAAGTGATGGTTTATTTAACAAATAATAGGATTTCTCTAAATTTACCAGTGATTCTATAAATTTCCCAATGCAGTTTGGTGAAAGTATGAAACATGGACTGTAGTATCAACATTTTCCGATTTGTTTGTTTGTGGATAAAAATATAGAGCACAAATCCAAACTAACCTAACTAACCTAACCAAACAAAGCTAATCTTGACATGAATTATTAACATTCACTGGTGGTTGATGGTAATTTTTTTTAAACTCACCAGTGATTTTGTAAAATGTCCGGCGAGTATGTGAAATAGTAAAGATTTTTTTACATTCCCCAAGTGAACCAGTGGCTTTGTAGGGTCACCGGTGACTTTACAACTCATCACACTCATCACATTCACAGTAGCATATACACTTTTTATTTTATCACCGTGTATTACTACCATTTAAGGTTATACGTATATGTCATAAATACGCTAATGAGTTAGGGATGGGGAAGGTTTAATTTAAATGGAGTGTACCCATATTTACGTAGAAGGAGAATGTAAAACCAATTTATAAAACTCCCATCAGTAGGCCTACACCCAACTGGGATCCAAACCCCGATCTTCTTGTCATCAGTAGTAACATTAGAGTGACGCCTTATACCGTATGTTCGAAGCAGTTTTTTACTTGCTAGAAATGTATTGCACAGTAATTTAAATCATCGAAACAACACGTTACTAAGCTGTTAGATTGAACTGTCTCCACTTCATCTACGTAAATAAATGGTTTTATAACTTGATAACTTAACTATGGTTAGATCAAAGGTTCGCAAACTATTAGAGCGGAGGGCAACATTAGGATGTTGGAAGTACCAATTAGGAGAACAGAATCCAAAAAGAGACATACACTATACTATATATGTATATAATTATACATGAATAAATAATAAATGTAAGTTTATACTCTCAAGACCATCATTCAGTACTTCACTACAGTTATTTTTGCATAATTTTGACAAAGCATTCGCGACAAACCCATTCTGCAGGCTGGATCTGGCCCGTGGGCTTTAGTTTGGGCACCCCTGATCTAAATGATAAAGAATAAAGGTCAGAGATGTAAAATTTGAAATATCTATGAGTATCTGTTTTAAGGATTTAATGTAAATACTTCAAATAATGTAGTAGTTTTTAGTAAGTAAAGTATGTATATTAAATAAATCACAAGTACAAGCTAATTAGTACACACGTTTATAACCCGACGTGTAGTAAGACGCAGTGCTAAGAAATAAAAAAACTTTACGATTTTCTCCCCCTCACATTTTTGTCCTCTTATTTTCATTAAAAATCCGGGCCTAGTCTTTGACCGAATTTGTAATTTAAATGGCGACTGGGAATGGATTGAATCTTATGCTCTATTTATGATTTCACCTGTAGCTCTAAAATAAAAATTATGGTCATACTTTATTTTGTATAGGAAAACAAATCATTGTCCTTTAACATTTTTGTTCATTTTTTGAGTGCTATTTCTGGAATGAAGATTTTTCAAGATTTCTTAAAATTTAAAAACTTTCACGTCATCTCTGAGAGTTTAGTAAAAATCCGATACATTACATTTAAAATACGCATAACAAAATAGAAGCATAGTTTTTAAAATATACAGTATTCCATTTTTTCGAAAATTTGCATGTATTAAAATAGCAAACCATTTTATTGGGCTATTTGACTATTTTAACTCTCGCATACTAAGAGAAACTATTGTAATCGGGAAAAATTTATACCTCTAAATTATGATAAATCTTTACTTTTTATGTGTATCCAAATCCAAAAAAGTTGATTTTACAATACTGTATGCCTGTCCCTGACCTATTTTTTAATATATCTAAAAAATCAATTTATTTAAAACCTTTTCACCCAAACCCTCTTTAAATATAGCTATTTCGGTTTATTTGTGTAATCACTGTACAATTTGATAAATTAGGCTTACCTAGCTCTAATCCTATCGTATCAAAGCTAGTCATATTATTATATGCATTTATTATTTTCCAAGCGCATCGTCTTACTACCCGCTAGAGTTAGATATCACTTATTCTCCTTATTGTGCATATATACATAATTTAATTAGTTTCAAAATTGGCCTCCTTCCATATCATGAAGCTTGGAAAATGCTTGAATTAGACAAAAGTATAGTATTTTTTCTTTAAATAAATCAATCTGAAATATTTGATATCTTTTATTTTTACTGATTCAATCAAATAGTTTAATATGTTTGTTTATTTATTGTAATTTATTAGTGCAGTATTGCGCATCTAGTATGCCAAAACGTCTTTAAGGTGGACATTGATCAAATGTGCTTTTCTAAAACGGAATATTATTTCATATCATGAAACATTCCACAAACATGCCAACAAAGCCAAAGAGGATTTTTTTAAATTCTAAATATGTTGAGTTAAAGATGACCACTCTATATAGGCCTATTAGTAATTATAGGGATCTGAAATCACTCTCACAAAGATACTACATTAAAAAAACGAAGACTGACGTTCCTATTTGCAGGGAAACTTTTATTAACATTTCAGTTTCAAAAAAACATAGTACAAGGGGTAAATAAAGTAGCGGCACTGTTTCAAATAACAGAAAATAAAGGAGGTGATCGTAGTACTACTTATGCAGTAGTCATAGATTCATGAAATCATTTATCTAATAGTTTAAATGCCTTTTAATAAATTATTTTGGAATGTAAACAAATGCAAGGGTGTAACTCAGTGGGAACAAAGGAATGTGGCACTTGTGCATCGCTCAGTCATCCAGCGAACTGTTGGATTGCTTGGATCTTCATTTGATTGCCAATAAAACATTGCCATCACTAGATTACCTGATAAAGCAACTTATTACAACAGATAACTTTATCTGTATGGCCTTACAATGGTCCAGGCTATGTCAAAATACCCAGTAGCACACTTCTGTACACCTGGCATTATATCGCGTTACCGAAATAAGGTAATGAAGTAGTATCCGGTGTTTACCACAGACCTAACATTCTTCCTTGCAGACGGCTTGTTGGACAGAGCAAGAACTCCATTATGTTTGTTTTAGCACCGCGTCTTACTACCTGTTCAGCTTATATGCGCATGGACTAATTACGCTAGTGAGCTAGGGATGAGGAAGGCTGAAAAGGTAATAGAAGTAGTGTACCCACATTTGCGTGGAGGGAGAGTGGTAAACCATCTAGGGAATACCTCCTTCAGTATAACTGACTGGGATTCGAACCCTGATTTCGTTTTCACTGGCAGTGAGATGAAACTTTAGAGCATGTGGCCACCCAAGCGTGTTACATTATATAACTATGTTTTCTACATGACATAAACACTATGCACCTAGTAATATAAAATAATAATTGAATTTATTTTTCCTGTGTCATGATATTTTGTCAAAAAATGGGTCAGTACATCATTTGGGAAAAGATGGCGTTTTATATTTTGATTATAAAATTGAGTACACCTCAAATATAAACCCAACTGCACAGCGACATTTGTCAGCTAAATGTATGGCAGGTCACGCGTGAAACTACGTATTGGACTGAGTTTAGTTATGAGTTGACCCAAGGGAAACCTGTTAGTGATTTTGAACCTCAGCTGAATACACACTATGGAATGAAATGGCAATCGTCTTTTACTGCCTACTAAAAACATGTTATTGATAAGGAAGGAAGGCTTACTGTTGCTCAAGAAAGGTGGTGGGCCATTATTTGGTGAGAATTTAATATAATATATCGAAGTAATAATGTGAAACAGTTGCTAGACATCTACTTTTTAAAATTAACTTTACCAATATTATTCTAGCGTATGTAATTCCATGAAATGTATATTTGAAGGTAATAAAATAAAATAGTTACTATGTTATTTTCAAATTCCAAAACCATTGTAGGTGTTACATTTTAAGAGTAAATAAAGCATTTATTCTCTAAAAAAAAGTTGTTTATATGATAAAAGCAACAGTAGTAAAGCTTAGTCAGAACAACAATAGTTCAAATGTATAACTGGCCATTTCCGTGGGTAATTGGTAAAAACCAGCAATTTTCAAAATTTCAATTTTAGCTCTGATTAAAATTACTAATTAATTCCTACCCTTACTTATCTATCTTTAAGGTATTGCCTACAAAATGGTTAAGAATCAATCAACGTAAGTTATACAGTTTAATAGAGACACATTTATCCATCATATATATACATATATGTGTGTGTGTATATGTGTGTATGTGTATTCGAGAACTCTAGTTATACAACTAGAGGATTCTCCTAAGCGGATCTTAAACATAAGTAAAATCTATGACCTAAGCTACTACTAAATTACAAAAAGATATTTATTTTGCTAAAGGTTGGTTTTATAGTTTGTCGTACACACCGTAGTAGTTAACATGTTCTGAATTCAGTATTAAATCAAGCACTGAAACATCGCACGTGTGCTCTGGGAATTAATGGGTAGAACAATATTATGAGAAAGGGACATAATAATAATAATAATAATAATAATCTACTACGTACTATTTAGGTTATCGGCTGGCGAGTTCATTGTACTGACCACGTGACACACTTGCAGGCTTACACCTTGGAGCTATATTATTTAGATGTAAAGCACAACACCAACCCTTATACTTACAATGGTGACCCACCCAAGTGCTGGTATGCTCTCACTGATAGCACTTAAGTGGTTGAAATAATCGGACTGGCGTTTATTTTCTCTCAACTCTTGGATTGCTGAGATCTGAATAGAAGTAGGCTGTAGCTTTGAGAGCATGTCAGCTGGGCTCATTGGCCCACTCTGAGAAATACTTGTCAAGAACTGCAACTGTGCCCTGTATAGAAAAACACTTTATATAATATTGATTATACCAGAATATTATTAACATTTATATGGTAAACAAAGAGTACCATGGCCAAACTATTTAAAATAGATTTGAAATGCCAACTTTCATCTTTATTTTGTTTGAAATATTATAAATTGATATGTTAAATGTATATTCTATATTATAATAAAATAAATTAATAAACAATATTTTTGCCCATAGGTTGTTAATATTTCTGAAGTATCTTAAGCTCTTAAAATGAGAAATGTGCTAGAAATATGTTGGACAACACTTTATTTACAACGAGATAGAGACGATCTAGGTAAAATCATCAAGAATACTATAATTTATGAATAAATATATATTAGCTAATCATTTATAAATATAATGAGTTAGGTTAACATTATAGATAATATTTCTTACTCTAATATGATCAAATAAAGCACAGTATTAATGCATATTAAAAAACTTATAACAATATATTATTATACAAAAATACTTCATAGAGGGTTTTATTACTCCATTATATTATTAATCACTATCATTTTTTCTGCCTCGCAATTTATATTAATACATCATTTGCCTATATATATTTGTGTGTGTTTATTACTCTTCAACTAATCGAATGATTTAAATAAATCATCCTCACAGATGGGAATAAAATCAGTTTAAATTGTATTAAATTCTTGCAGACTGCAATTCCAGTTTCAAATCTATCCACATAATAAACCTAATATGAAACTAGTTTTTTGGCAATAAAAAAGTAACAAATCAACTTTATTAAAATACATTTATCAATAATATATTGATGCCTCTCTACTATATAAGTATAATACTTTTAAAACAAAACCATATTTAATATTGTATATCTCTTTAGAATGAAAGTGCCATTATTTACAATACAACGCTCATATTTTCAACTTGTTTTAACATAATAACCCGCACCGGTGGACAAGTGAACTAAACGTAAATCTTCTCTAGTCTGGTTTGTTCGTGACGAAGAAGTTAAGGCTTGTATCTCAGCCATGGGCACTGAGGTATTTTCCATTAATGGTTTTCCACTATCACTTCACTTAAATTTAGGTACATCTTCTCTACATTCACCTTTCTCATCCATATCTCAGTAGCGGGATTGTGAATGATCTGGACGAGTAGTAATACACACAGCAAAATAAAATGATCGGACTTGGTACCTAGTATTAATGTTTTGATACCAATAAACACAGGAAAGACCCGTCTACTTGTTTAGTTTGTAATATAGAGCCCCCTCCTCTTCTATTGTTCGTTTGAGTTGAGTGGATCCCAAAACACAGTAGTCTCAATCCTGTTTGGACGTATTTGATTGGATGCTGGCTCCGTTCGTGACGTAATCGGCCACCAGCTCCGTCTAGATGAGATAAGTGTAGCCTACCCTACTCCTGTGGCACATGGGAGGGGTTGGTGTGGCACAGAGAATTTACCTCTCAACGATAAATTCTCTTTGAACGAATCTCGATGCGTCATACCATATAATCGCTTACCCATTGTGCTAATATCCTCTCTCTAACATCATGTCACTGTTCTCCTTCAACAATCAATACACCAATATCGTCTCGTTGTTCTCATAGATTCACGATCTTTCTAAACTTAGTTCGATGGTCAAATACAATGCTCACCCTCAAGGCTACACCACGATACGCAATAGCGAGGGGTATCGAAATAAATATTGATATCATTTGTTGAAGACAGACCGGTCACATGGGATAAAACGGCCGAAATCTACTGACACAAGAACGCGACAAAACAAGCTAGGAGAGAAATATGTATTAAACTTATAAGTAAGTGACTTTGAGGAATTGGGAGGTATTGGAAAAAATACATTTGATGATAATTATTAATCTTCACTCATAAGCTACACCCTAGGACGTATTTACTTACATTTTTGATAACTGTAACTGACGACTCCAGCATTCTTTATAAATCAGATAGTTTATTACATATATATGGTTTTCGGTCATTCCCTCACGTAATACTTGTTCTATAGGTACATAATCAAGAACATATATTGTCATTATTTCCTCCATCTGATATTTATCTTTATCACGAACGAAAGTGTGTAGGACAACACAAACTTTGACAATATCTACTGCAAAATCTGGTTCCAAGTTAATCAGTCAATGAAAGATCCTCCACTTATTACTGAGAATGCAAATGTGCATTCTACACACGGTCTAGCTCTAGACAAACGATAGTTAAAACCTCTATTTTTAAAAGTCAGCTTGGATCCAGCGTAGAGTCGAAGTAGATGTTTGTGTAGCGCAAATTCTTCATTTCCCACTAAGACACATGGCACATTTGGGATTTTCGTTTCTGGGAGGCATTTCTCAGCTGATAAGCCCTGTTAGCTATTTTCAATCGATGACCACAACGAAGATCTTTTAAATATTTTAGAGCTGTAATCTTTTCCATATATTCCAATATTAGCATAAATATAACGGTATTCGGAGTCTGCTACCTCCATTTATACTACTGACACATAATCTTTGTATTTATGATGCATCGAACTAAGTGGGTCTATTATAATATGTTTTCTGTCAACTGACACTTAACGGTGGGAAAAATTGTATTTTTTTAAAATTTGAAGCGATTGTTTCCCGCTGTCATTTTGAAGGTATGGGTACACATTCCAAGTGCATGGCAGAACAGATACTATGACGACATATCGTACACCTATGAATATTTTGCTCAATATTGAAATACAAAATATGTAGATGTGCTGCAGATCTGTAAAAGTACAGCCATTTGCCAGATATCTAAAACAACAAAATGTATTATTTAATATTTTCAGGGTTGTAGTCCCAAATGTAGCAATGCCGGAGCAAGTCATTTGTGGAGTTGGAAGGAAGGAGGTTTATGCAACAAATATTTGTCAAAAAATACATTAAGAGTTAAAGGTACATCTATCTTATTTAATTAACTTTCAATTATTATTAATAGAAAAAATAAGTTCCATGCCTCTATATTAAATTCAAAGAAGTTTAATTTCCAGTGAAAATATTATTTTATGCTGATATAATCATCTGAAACGCCGCACCAATCCAACCTGGAAACGAGTGCCAATCCAACCTGAAAACGAGTGCCAATCCAACCTGGAAACGAGTGCCAGTCCAACCTGGAAACGAGTGCCAATCCAACCTGAAAACGAGTGCCAATCCAACCTGAAAACGAGTGCCAATCCAACCTGGAAACGAGTGCCAATCCAACCTGGAAACTAGTGCCAATCCAACCTGGAAACGAGTGCCAATCCAACCTGAAAACGAGTGCCAATCCAACCTGAAAACGAGTGCCAATCCAACCTGAAAATGAGTGCCAATCCAACCTGGAAACGAATGCCAATCCAACCTGAAAACGAGTGCCAATCCAACCTGAAAATGAGTGCCAATCCAACCTGGAAACGAATGCCAATCCAACCTGGAAACGAGTGCCAATCCAACCTGGAAACGAGTGCCAATCCAACCTGGAAACGAGTGCCAATCCAACCTGTAAACGAGTTCCAACCTGGAAACGAGTGCCAGAGCTGAACAGAGTGACGCTCCGGTTTCATTGCTCCCCTGATTATTTCTACTTAATTTCAGATAAAGAGATAATGAAAAAATGGAGAAACAGCCTTCGTAAAATTATATAAAGACGTTACAAGATTGGGAGCTAGTGCTTCAAATATAAAAAAGTACGTATACAACGATAAGCTCCAATTTTTAAATAAAGTATTTGAGGAACGGCAAACACATGATAGTCTATCAGAAGATGTGTAAAGGTGCCAAGAAGGAAAAGACGTAGAAAAAATTTAACAAACTTCTGAACACGAAAATAATGAAAAAGTTGATACATTAAATAAATAAATTGAGATAGTTGGGATCTTGAAGGGTTAGATTAGATGAAATAGAGCTGAAAATGATACAAGCTCTGGAAGAACGCCCACAAGATCGACATTTGTCATTCTTCAAAGAGATAATTCCATCATTGGAAAAATTAGATGATGTCGACATAGTGTAATTTAAAATAGGAATACTACAATTTGATATCAAATATTAGACAGCAAAAACGAATGCGTTCGTCACGCCAGCCTTCAAATATGATGACCTATCAGCAGTTTCCATACCCAACTAGGCCAGAAGATTTTTGTAACAACTGAAAGTCACTTTTACCGCCAACGGTTGTCTGCTGTGACATCTGTCTATATCCCATCGAATGGTTCGTCCCCGTTGATGTCCGCCAATTCGTCTATATTGGATTCTAGAGAATTCACTTAACTTCATTTTTACTGTACGTATCAAAATAATAAAATATTAAAACTAATTTTTCTTACCTAATTGTAACAGCTAACATCTGAACAAGATGGGTGCAATCTCTCATATGAGTACTCTGATGCTGAAGAGTACCTTTCAAATAGTTACGTAATTAATCAAAAGAGGAAATTGACATTCTAATTTAGTTCAAACAAAACTTGTTATCATCTGCTCATAGGTCCTCAAACAACAATATAGGTTGTTCCAAACTCTTTTCTTTTCATATTGATTGGGTGTTTATTTTTTCTGATAGCGGTGTCATCGATACAAAAAACACATCACAATGTGTTTACGCTTCATTGGGGGAGTTTTGCGTCTGAAGTACCGGCTAACCGGATCCGGATGTGTGGGAAATGGCACTTGTTTTAGAAGGTATTGTTTTCAAACAAGAGCACCTGCACCTTTGCCTGCTGCACTCATTCAGGCAGTAAGTATCTTGGTGGTTTAATGAAGTTAATTAAACACACGATATTCACCAGCAAAACAAAATATATTTTGTTTCGTGGCTTTAATATCCATGATGTGTATTAGATTCGAGTAAATAATAATATACTTGAACCCCTTCTTTCCACGCCGATGTCTCAGAGTCAGAACGGACTAGGGAACTTGATTGTGTTCTTGAGTTAATCGACAGAGTTATGTTTAATAAATATATGTATGTGTACAAAATATACATATAATACAATATACATACAACACTTGCTATATATCATTTCAGGAATTGTGTGACGAGTGTTATCTGGGTCAGTTGACGTATACCCAATCTGATGAATCTCTTCGTGGTGCAATGATTATCCTCGGTCATGATCTTAGTATTCTCCTCTGATAGGTTTACTTCTCGTGCCCTCGCGGAGGAACGCTCTACGATTATTCTTGAGCATCTTGCGTATTTGAATAAGAGGTCGTTCATAAGCCACGTAACACTTTGAGGGAGGCAGGGGGGAGCTCTAATGTCTACATGCAGGTACATGGGCGGGGGGAGGGGGTACATCAAAGTGTTACGTAACAGGTCTTAAACTCAAATTTTAATGTTGTAAAACAATATTATTGTTCAGGTTTTCACCTTTGATAAACATACTTATAGATAACTTCCAAATATCTGTGGCGTTGAAAATTTAAGTTTAGCACTTATTTTTGTTTATTAATATTTTGAATGCGCTAAGGTGTTATTTTCTGCCCAAGACTACGAACGCCAGGCACATTTGAAAAGACATATCTTCATGCGCATGACGGTGACATATTTCTACTCGCCGCACTAGTTTAGATTTGTCCAATCTGACCCCCTCATGTGCTGTAAGTTGGATACCAGCTGTCAGTCGAAGAGGCCCTAAATTATAAGTATAGTTGAGTTTGAGTATAATTTAGATTCATATTCCACATTCTTTTACATAGGCCGTGAATAGTAGCTTTGTTTGTACAAAAATAATTTCTTCAAAAGGAGGAGACTTGTTCATTGCTTGCGTATAAAAAGCGATATCCAGAAAAAAACCCTGTGGAAGAGACTCAAAAAAGATGTTGTAGTGGAATGGAAAGAAGCAAAAGTACAGAATTTATCTGAAGGCAAGTTTGAGGAGTCCATCAATGGTGTTATTTCTTCGTACCAGCAGCATGTTAGGAAAAGTAAAGCTTTAAATATAATTAATTATTTATATCCAGAAAAAAAACCTGTGGAAGAGACTCAAAAAAGATGTTGTAGTGGAATGGAAAGAAGCAAAAGTACAGAATTTATCTCTTGGTAAGTTTGAGGAGTCCATCAATGGTGTTATTTCTTCGTACCAGCAGCATGTTAGGAAAAGTAAAGCTTTAAATATAATTAACTATTCACAAAGGGTAGGTGTATTTAGTCCTATACCTTTTACCTGCTGATAAATATAATGTGTACGTATAAAAATGCAACTAAGGTGGCCGCATTGTCTAAATTGTCATTCTCTCAGTAGACTAGACGGCCGATGTTGGGGATATGGGGTTCAAATACCAGTCAGGTCTACTGTGGGTTGCTTTTCCTAAATGGTTTCCTACTCTCCCTCCACGCAAATGCTGATATATTTTCTTTAAATTTCTACCTTTTTTAGTATACATTTTGTAGGGTGATATAGTTAAATTGTAGTTTTCTAATTATCTTTTGTTTTATTTATCTAATGGATTATAAATGAGGAAGGTAGAATTCTAAAGGTAATTTCCCTCATAAACGCGGAGAGAGATTATAACACCATTTAGGAAAAGCCCCCCTGAATACTCCCGACAGGTATTCGAACCCCGATATCTGCTTCATTGGCCATCTAGTCTTTTTCAAGAGTGAAGCCAGGATCCAGGATCGATGTTGGAACAAAACATGAGTCTAGGTATTGATAAGTTAACTAAAGTAGAATTGTATATTAATCCAAAATATAATTTAGAAAGTTGTTTGCCTGGAATTGTTTGGATAGCTCTCTATCTGATGATAACATGACTCATAAAAAGTGCACAATGTTAAGAAAGATTTCTTCGCCACTACATAAAATGGCCGTCCTAGTCATCACATAATAGTTCCGTCTTGCTCTTACTAGGATCTCAAACCTGACATCCATGACATCGTGAACCTGAGGAATTTGAATTCAACGTCTTTATGTCTGTACAAATAATAATACTCTCGGAAATAATTTATAATCAGGATTTAATATGGATTTTAAGAAGTATTAAATTTGAATCCCTCCTTTAGAATCACAAAACCTTCCTATGAAATAATGACATTAATTCTTGGTGAGAAAAGTTACGTAACATGGGGGGAGGGGCGGGGGCAAGGCTAAATGTCTACATGGTGCTATATGGTGTTACATGTGGAGCTAAGAAGTTAGAAAAAAAAGTTAAGTGGTTTATGGATGACCCCTAAGAATAGTGGATGAGAATATAACCATTTTGGATCTGATTTTTCGGTACTAAGCAAACTGGATCGGACACATCCTTAGGAGGAACTGTCTTCTGTACGACGTGGTAGTAGGAAAGGATCAGGGTAACAGGAGCTTAGGAAGAAGAAGGATTCAAATATGAGATAACTTGAAGGAAAGAAGAACATTCTGGGAGCTGAAGGAAGCAGAGGACAGGGCGCATTGGAGGTTTAAGTTCAATGAAGGAATGGACCTGTCGTAAGACAGAACATCTAATTAATAATAATAATAATTATTATTATTATTATTTTAATTTAAGAGTTGGGTTTCAAACCAGGGGCATTCGGTAATGGAGAAAAGATTTTTCTCGATTATGCATGGTCTTGATCCGTAAATCCAACGCTAGTGATTTAATACAAAATCATATTTCTATTGTTGCGTTTAGTGTACGTTAAAAAGATCAACAATTCAATCCGTCTAGGTGGTATAGTGATCTAAGACAGGGTTTCTCACACTGTGAGGCGCGCGCCTCACCGGTAAGGCACGAGTAGGTATCGAGTGAAACCGAGCATGGTTCTCTCTTTGAAGCTATGGTTCAGTTTCTCCGACTTTCTAAAGTTATGGTTTAATGGTAATATTATGTTGTAGTCAATGAAGCAATAAAAATGATTATGATGTTTGAATCTACAACTATGTGTGAGAGTAGATTCTCAACAATGATGGCAATCGAGACTACAAACTCAACCGGCAGTTGAAAAGGGCCTTATCCTGTGTCTCACAATAATACAACCCGACCTGAGCCATATCTGTCTGTGGTGGTAAGCAAACCCATTCTTCCCAATGACAAGCAAATATTTTAGTAATTTATTCCACACAGTTTAATAATGTGTTTCCTGAGTAGTATTCATGTCATCAAATGTATAACCAAAACACTGTCAAATTAATATTTTGTGGGAATTTTATAAATCCTTTTATGTGGTTTTGTTTTTATTTAAATGTGAAGTTTAACACTTACTTTTAAATTTCAAGTGAAGCTTGAGTGCAACACGTTTCAGATAGCTTGGTCCAACTCATCGCTCTAGCTAAATGTTAAAATGTGTGCCCTAGATCTCTGAGTTAGATGATGTGCTCACATAGACTGCATTTAACCGGTCTTTGATCATGTATTCTCTGGATTTACATTCCACAATACCTTCATTGTTACGTGCTCTGCGTGGTACTACCCTATAAGGTGACATTATTTCAGTTAGTTTAAAAATAAACCAAGAATAAGACAATATATAAATTGTATTTAACTGTTTATTTCAGCCGTTTAATACATAGGTGTATAGTTTCAAATGTAGTGGTGTAGGAGCTTTTAATTTTTTATGTTGCAAAAAAATTTAGACCAAACATATGCTTGGTTAAGTCTGTCTTTCATTATTTTGGAACATCTAGTTGTTGTAAAAAACATTAATTTAATTAATTTGAAATTACAGTGGAGCGTCGTTAATCCGGATCGATCAGGACCGGGACCCATCTGGATTACTGAATTGTCCGTATTTTCAAATGTGATTTCAATAACTGTATACATACGTAATGTATTGACTAGAGGATACATGACGCTCGGGAGTCTACTGTATTGCAAAATAGAGGCTGAAGAGTTCGCAAAATACAGTACACAAAATATTTTAATAAAGTATATTGAATAAGAACATGTACTTTATGTAATTTAGATTAGTAACTCTACAATACTTTTTAGGAAAAAAAACAAGAATCTACAGTAGTTAATGGAAACTTACTGGGTAAAAAAGTCCTTAATTGTTTTTTGTACAAGACTTGACGTACGTTTCTTTACAGCCATGTCTCGCAGTCTTTTAAGAAGTTAGAGTTGTGTCGCCGTCCCCTCAGGTTGCCTCTCTAACCAGTTAATAGCTGTCTGGGATGCTTCATAGGCGTCTGAGTGTGAAGGACCGGGAGCTTCTTCAGCATACATTTCTTCATCGTCGTCACTCTCTCTTACATTGCTTCCATTATCATTGTCCTCAATTACCTGATGAACTATTTGAAGGAAGGGTTTGGTAATCAGATAAATCTGTGCCGGGACCGAGGATTGAACCCCGGCCGCCAGCACAGAAGTCTGACACCTTACCTATAGACCACCAGGTCACCTTTGTTTACTATTAATTGAATGTTATGCTGCCGTGCTCCAAGATGTTGAGGTGTGTAGTGCCACGCGCCTAACTCATATGCAACCTGTTGTACACACGTGCTTGAACAGCTTTGCTCTCCCGGCGCTGTACGCCGAAACTTTGAACACATTTTAATGGTATTAGCTTAGCTTCCTGGATGTAAGTGTAAGGGGAGTTTGTATCACTTTTAGTTCAAGCAAACAATATGCGCAGTCTGGACTATGAGTTTACGATCATTCTGTATAGAAGTTTTGGACATTCAGTGGAAGCATACCTATTTTAACAAAATAGATACAGTATTTAAAATACTCGCATCATAATCATAATTGGTTTGTCAACTTTGCAATTGTTTTGCTGTAGCTCTCCTGTTTCTCCTATTCTGGAACAAACACTCTACATCTCTGTAGCTTACTTTGCAAACACCATTCACTGTCTGAATTATGTATAATAATTAGGTCTGTAAACTGTTCCACTTCAGTGTATATAGCCTATCAAGTTAACTCTCCTTGTCTATATACTCGCATATACACAAACATTGACAGAATTCTCGTAAAATTTTATGAAATTTGTGACATTAAGGCGTTACACAGGTTGCTGCTTGTACCGTTGTACAATACAAAAATATTTATTTGAGACTACTATTAATGTAGTAAAACCATACAATGGCTACCTGAAAAATGGAAGGATTTGAGACATCTTAGACAAACAAGATTCATCCTCATCGTATTATTCATCAATTAGGCAAATACTAGTTTGGTCGATTTTTCTTATAACTTAACAGATGGGAAATTGTAAAATTTAGCTTATCATATTTGTAGGCCTATTAATCGAATTATTTACCTACTCTACGAATAATGTGAACGTTGATTTAGAAAATGGTTGAGCTAAATTTGTATCCTCCAGAGTTTCTGGGACAAATCTAGTCACAGAAAGACTTTTCTTTATAATTAATAATTAATTTATGGACCGCAGAAAAACACAACTGAGCGTTGAACCATCTCTGGCAATGATTATAATAATATACAGTTACAGTTTAGTACACTCTTGAGGAGAGTTAAGAAACGAAATTAAAAGCAATGAGGATTTAAATCCTCTTTAGAAAAATATGATTAGAATACGAATAGTATTTTTGTACATTTTTTAGTGCCTAGAGTATGCATTATTCATACTTGCATTTATACACACTGAATCAATATGATTTTTTAGTAGTATATCATTTTCATAGGTTCTTTCTCATTTATTTGAGTACTTATTGTGAATATTTAATTTGGAAATTTTAATACACAATAAAAACATGTTTGAATGTATGATGATGATCCCGTAAATTACTATGTTTTTAATTTTTATCCCAGATTGGGATTGCCATCACAAATGGTTACTCCCATTCTTTAGTCTACAGAATCCTTCAAAAGTTAAAGTTAAAGTTAAGTTAAAGTTAACTCAGTTAAAACGCAAAACTACTCTTACTCCCTCCAACACCACAACCACCAACAAAACCAAATGGATTAAATTCAACTATACTGGAAAAGAAATCCACAGAATTTCCGATATTCTTACAAAACACAAACTTAACATAGCCTTCAGTACCAATAATAATATCAAAAAATACATTCACAATTCCAATCTTAACACAATTAGCCAATTTCAAAAAAGTGGTGTTTACCAACTTACTTGCCAGTGCAATAGTGTATACATAGGTCAGAGTGGTAATCAAATTTCAACTAGATTTTCTGAACATATCAACGATTTCAAATATGACAGGAACAAATCCAAATTTTCTGAACATCTTAAAATCTCAGGTCATCAACCCACTCCCATAGACAAGTGCATGAAACTACTTTACAGTTCTTCCAAAGGCACGGCCATGAACACCGCTGAAAACATCTTCATTCAAACCGCTTTGATAAACAGTAAAAATGTTCTCAATGAACAAACACAATTCGAAAATCAAATCCTAATCAATACCCTAAGGAAACTCCCACAACATACCAGACTAAAATAACCAATCCTGCCCTTCCATCCAGTAGATTATGACCTGTTCGGGCCAGTGTCAAGAAGATGTTGCACCTTCCATTTCCTTTTTGTCATTTTCAATTCTTTTTCCATACCTTTATTTATCTATCT
>CABFVZ010000774.1:29804-170765 GCA_902151445.1 Timema monikensis | reverse complement strand
TGAGGTTATGTTCGGAAGACAAGCTCGTTTACCAATTTATATAGTGTACGTGAGACCAATGAAGCAAGTGGACGAAGAAGTTACACCCACTTCATATACAATGGATCTTCGTAATAGCCTAGAATCTTCATATAAACAAGTCCGAAAAATCTTAAAGTGGGACAGGAAAGACAAAAAAGACGTATATGACCGCCGTTGCTCGGGGAAAGCATATGAAGTAGGTGAAAAAGTGTGGTTATATACACACCAGCAATAAGGGAAGGCTTGACTCCTAGGTTGCACAAACAATGGCAGGGTCCCTATGTCATCAGGAAAAGATTATCGTATTATCGGATTAAATACACACTAAACCCAAGAAAACGCCCTGTGGTTCATTTCAATAGGCTTAAACCATACTCAGCCTGAGATCCACCATGAAAAGAGGTTGACCCATCACCAGTTTAGTCAGAATAGAGGGTGAGGTACAAGGCTGGTGACGACTGATGACACTTTTTTGGAGTACCAAATAATTGGCATCAATTCAACGAGTGAACGTTGGCAGCTGGAGGAAGTTCCACAGACTCTTCACAATAATGCAGTGGACGTCAGCACAGATGGAGAAGTACGTTGCTATCCAGACTGTAACGGAACACAAACAATTCGATTTCAAGTCGGCTTTAGATGAACGAAGAAAAGTATAAATAAACATCTTTAACTTTTAATAAGGTAGTTCTTTTGTTATAGATATGTATATATGTTGGTGTTATAAGCTATTGTGTTTTAATATTAATATGTGAGCTTTGAATAAGGGAGGGAATAGTTTAGCGACAAGCACTGACTGCAAACAAACAGGTAGGGTGGAAGTTGTAATACTTAGAACCGCGTCTTACTACCCATTCGGGCTATATGCTTCTCGATATGTTGATACAGGAATCGATCAATGGCGATGTTGTAACTATGATTACGTAATAAGATATTTCTAGACTCCCATATAGTGCAAGAGTTCCGGCTCGACATGTTGATCAGAAATAGGCCAAGAAAAATCAGGACAGGAATAGACTACGGGTGATTGCTCATACCTGACATAGAATTGGTGGCGTGACATGTCGTGACAGGAATATGCAAAGGGTGATAGGGGTACATATCGGCTAAAAGGGGAACATATTACGCAATAGGGGTGCGTTTTTGATCAAAAAGAGGGCGTGGACCTCACTCCCTCCACAGTAGACCTCGCTCCTTCCTTCATTTTATTGCTACTACAGTCTTATTAGTAGTTCTATGAACAAATCTTTACCACATATTACTAACTGCTCAAGTTATAATTTATATATTGGTTTAGGGCTTTGAAAGGTTAAATTTAGAGGATGTGTACAGGAAAGAAAGTTATTTAGGAGTTAAGTCTATTGTAAGAATAACGCCTTAAAAGCATTAAACTACTAGTGTAGGTTAATTTAAATGTGTGTGTATGAAAAATTGTTAGTTTGGTGTATATTAGCTACCAAACTATATATTCTTAAACCACTCTGTTCGGTGTTACGTGGTAACGTGGGTTTGGGCGTAGAACTTGCAACATGTTTACGTCTAAGGTCTACATAGTAAGTAGGGCCATGTTTCTTAGTTTATGAGCTACCCGAATCAGTGGGCCAGGGTCTCAGAGTAAAATGAAAGTTCACGGTTCCACATCCGATATTAATACAAACTTGTTGGTTTTGAAGTTACTTACACCGTTAGTCAAGAGGTATATTCTGGATAGTAAGACTTGATAAACAATTGAATGGCAATCGGGTTCAAATCACTGGTGGGTGTTCTTAGGCTGCAAATACTGGTACATTTCCTTTATAGTATACCAAACATAAAAGTCATTCTTCTGACCGTGTATATACAGAGTTGTTTATTTCAAGTTGACACAAATAAATATTTTTTTCTAAGCCATTCCAGAAAAAAATGTTTCATGCAACGTTGCATGCTATTGAGAGGCTGACAACATCACATGATTTTATTTTATTTAATAGACATGTTTAAGGTCATCTCAAGGTCAATTATCTTTTTCAAATGGGACCTTGAATTTTTTATTGCAGATTGAAAAAACCAGCAACTTTTGTCTGAAACACCTTTTTATCCAAGGTCTATTTTTGATAATATCTCGAAATAGGCTTAAGGAAATATGTATGATGTTCTTAGAAAGGTTTTTATGTCATTTTATTGGTCTTACTTTTAGGTTTGAGTTTTCTAGCAGCAATGGTAATCCTTGATATAGAAAGGTTCTGTATTTGTCTCCATTAAATGTGCCGTCAATAAAAAAAAGGGGGCCAATAAATTTGTCTCCAATTAGTACCCATCAAAAATTCACAGTCCAAGGGCTCTGTCTTTCATCTTGGCGCAACAACCATGGATTTTCTGCACTCCAATAATACATATTGAGTCAGTTAACTTCCCCATGATACGTAAAGCCCAATCCACTAGAGAAAAATACTTTAAGAAAAAAAATCCTATTTGTTGTTACTTGTTAGAGTGCCCATTGGCAGAATGCCACTCAGTTGAGGAAATCTTTTCCGTGAAGCTCTTGATGCAATGACACGTGGTAAGGATGACATTTACGATGCACGATAACTTACATGAGGATTACTAGCTACTGCGGCTAGCACTGCACTCTCATTATGTTCACTGATTTCAGTTGCTCGGAGGCTCCTTTTCCTAGCTTGATCACATCCATTTTCCACACATTCTTTAACCACACGATAAAAAGATCCCAATGGCGGTGCATTTCTCTCAGGAAAATGATCATTGTATGGTAGAATAGCATCATTAACTTTTCTTCTAACTTCACCATAAGTTAAAATAATTTAAATATTTTCAGCAAAAATATAATACTTCATAGCTAACAATAGATTTACAATAAATGAAAATACCTCACATTATGAAGAACCGTGTATTCTGTTTGGTGTGAACATTTATTCATAAGGGTCGAAATAATTAATTGCTCTACTTACTATGTAAACATATTAGGTAGACCAATTTAACATTTCGATTCTTGGGAACGAACGTTTGTTTTTTGTTTGCGAGAGCGTTTTTCTTGAATTTGTTTACACTCTACAGATTCTAGTAGACAATAAATTAAAATTAGAACAGTTTCAAAAACATCATAAATATTTCTTTAATTCATTAAATATCATCAAAAATAGACCTCGAGTAGAAAAAGTGTTTCAGAAAAAAATGGCTTTTTTATGTAGTACACGATTCTGCAATAAAAAATACAGGATCCCATTTGAAAAATAATAGTTGACTTTGAGATGATCTTGAAGACATCCACTAAATACAAAATAAATTATGTCATTTTGTCAGCGCCTTAAAACCCTTAAAACCAAGCAATTTTGTTTGAAACTTTTTTCTTATTTTTTTTTTTATTTCTATGTAAAAACACTGTGTATATATAATATACAAGTTCTCGTTCACTACATAGTATGTGCACTCTTAATGTGTTTTGTTTCTGTCAATTAAAATGATATTCATCTCATTAGCAAGTAGGCCTAGATAGTATATTTTATATTTCTCATAAGTCATGACGCTGTTTGCAAAATAATTGGACTGTTATTTTAATCCTTTGTACACTGGGTATGTGGATGTACCTTATCCCTACCAACGTATTATTTTGGCAGCAATGACAAGCTATCGGACTCCAGTTTAGGAGGGTGGGCTTTGAATCCCTGTCATGTGTACTGAGGAGTGGTTTCCAATTTTCCTTCATAGTCTAGGCCCTTAAGAGGGGTCTGTAGGATATTCGTGTGTGGAAATTTACTTCTGAAATTATGATTCTGGACCCAATAGGAGTTACAAATGTCAGGGTAGCTTTTTTAAAGCAGGGTACTTTAAATATAGTGCGCGAGACATTTTCTGTATTTCATTAACAAACTAGTCAATTTTAGTATTTGTTTATTTTAAAGGTAATTAAATTGTCTTTGATATTGATTCCTACGATCTCTCTGTGTAGTTGAATATTTCTATTTTTGACATAAATTAGACTTATTGACAACTAAACAAGATTTGCAGCTGAATGAGCGGAGATAATCGAAAACCCCTGAAATAAAAGTTTTTGGAAATTTAATCTACTATAAGAATCAGCACTAATATGTTTCAATATTCAGTTAAGAAAATATCCTTGAAGTTGACGGGGTATGCAGTCCACCGCATGATCATTCATCTAACCGCGTCAAGTTTACACGGTAATGGTGGTTCTAAGTTATTTAAATATCATACTAAGAATCTAAATATGTTGTTTTAAAAAAATGATTTGAGTATGAAACGAAAAGACACGCACTTTAATATAATTGTTATTAATACATTAAAAACATAATAGACTGTGGTTGTTCTTTAGTTTGCAAAATTTAAATTTGAAATCAATTAGTATTTATATGTATACATTGTGAATATTTATTATTGATTCGGTAGTGGCAGAATTTGTAACATGGCAAAGAATTGCGTCTTCAACCACAGCTTCCTTTCCCACATATTTACAAGAACAGTATTTCACCAGAGTTGATGGAATAAGGCTTGATTCGTTCAATGAAAAAAGCCCATCTTGCTAAATATATGAAAACATTGTTGGTTCTAAGCGTATGTCAGTCAGACAACTGATTTGTTTAAGGGTTGCATAAAATGCTCTCCTTATGTGATCCCTGATTGACGAACTGGTCGGTGGTAGGGTGTTAAGTGTCGTATTCTTTGAATGGTAGTATATTCATCTACAAAGTTTATCCATTGTTTTACTCTCACTTCCTTACTTAAGAACCTGTACAAGGAACTCTTCCACTTTTGATATGATAAGGTCAATGTAACATTTAGATGTTTTCCTAAAATCCTGAAAACAAATTGATGGTCTAGTTTTCAGTGCTGCCATCTTTGTGACAAATTTACTGGTATAATCACTTCCCGTAAGCATATTCAAAGTATAAAGAACTGGTCAAATCTCCTTCACTTTTCCTGATAATGTATGGACAGGAATCAGCCACGTTGTGTTTCCAACTACAGCTCTTATCCACAGCTCCTGCAATCCACTTGTCAATATCAAAGCCAAAAAATATAACAAAGGAAGAAGCACGTTTGTGTCATTTGATAATATGACAAACATCTCGCATCCACGCCTAACATTATTTATACAGTGGGGGATAATTGAGGTCAAGAAGTTGATGATTTAGTCTTTGTAGCTGGTGAACACTTTTGCCAAACATAGGTTCTTCCCCTGCTACTCCACTGAGAAAAAACCAAATGTGCGGAAACTTGTGGCTTCCTTGAAAGAATACTCTATTTGTTATTTAAACCAGAAATTTCCCTCTACTCTTATTAGATTAGCAAATTTTCTCAATGTCTGCAGGTAAAGGGGTTCAATTTTATGTGTCTGTTAGCTCAATAGATTTTACATTACTGCTTCGTATTCTCTCACTGTCCTTTATTGACCTGGTCAAGAATGAGTCAAAAATAAAATCAATTCGAATTGCATGTTCACTGTGCATTGCAACCATTAATAAATATCTTTCACTCAAATCTGCAAATATTCCCAGCCCCTTGGTACCACCAACCTGGTCTCATCTTTGCCCTTTCATCGACTATTCATGACGTTTTGCTCTCAGGCCTCTTATTGTGTGGCACGTAGTCAATAGGCGAAAGTTTTTTTTCTGTTTTTTGTAAGAGTGTGTTTTTGAATTTGGTATGAATCCAATAGATTCAAACAGGTAGTTGTTAGGTACTACGTTGTAATTTAAACAGTCTCGTAAATAAATATCAAGGATTATTTGTCCAACAGCCAAATCTTTAACCTGCTGTTTTTTATAAGTATGCGTTTCATCTTTCTCATTGACTTGTATGCTGTTAAATATCTTTAAATTCAACCTAGATATTTTTTCACTCATAGGTGTTATTTAGGTAATGATTCTTTCTTCTCGGAATTCCTTTTAAAGCATCAATAGCTTTGTCTTTAAGCTTAGTATCTGCAATCTAATATCTTCATTCATTACTTCCATTGTAAATATATCATTGTGTAATCTGGTATCACAATTTTCAATAATATGAAATGGGTTTTTAGTTCTGTCTATGAACAGTAACATATTACCAATTGTCTCTTTGTTTATATTTGTTTGTGACAGGAAGAACTCATGATTTACAGTCACTTTCTCTTACTGGATTTTCATTTTATTTTGTTCTCGAATTTTCTCTGCCATATCTCCTGAGAAAATTTTAAGGAACACCATTTTAAATTTAGGGACTTTTAAAGGATTAGAAAAGCTTATGTTTTCACCATGTTGACTAGTAAAACGTAATTTAAGTTCATTGTTAGTAAATGGTTAATTCTGCATTAAGCTATTTTCCAAGTCTCAAATATTACTCAAATCATAACCTTCACCGTTCTTTAGACCAGCATTTGTAGAATTCAGCAAACAATAAAGATTTGCGACTAAAGGAATTTTTTCATTGCACTTCTTTACATAGTTCATATTGAAGAAAATATCCTGATAAACAGTTCTGATGGCAATACAGATAATCTCAAAATAAGTGTATAAATCTAACGGATAGTAAGATGTGGTGCTAGTGTATCGAGTTACATATAACAAGTACAAACCAATGGGGTAAAACTTACGCTATGCCCTGTTAAACTTGAACTCTGGCATCGTGAGCACTGAACACCTCTCGCCAACGCGCAGTTCCATAGACTAAATGGAGCCGTCATGCTATAGCCAGTTCTAGAAGGAAGCCACGCCCGAAAGAAAACAACTGAAGGCGGCTCGGCACGCTTAGTTGGCGCTTCCACCGCCAGGGCCATTCTAGAAGCTTCTAGTTCTATGGGTGACTGGCAAAGTCCCCACTACATCTCCCCTTTTCCTCTTTACCTTCATTTCTCCCTCATATTCTCCCCACTCTCTATGAACATGGCTGTCTGTCTTCGCTATATATTGGGTTGTTTTGGTAGTATTGTCACTCATTGCACCGTTGAATTGGAAAAGGTGAGAGCGTCGTATTAATTTAAGGGTTTGTTAAAGTCGTCAAAATTCTCGCAATTATATGGGGAATTAACTACCACGAAGGGTAAGGTTAGACGAGGCACTTCCACTTATCACTATTCGATTTTCTTAATGTCATACGCCTATCAAGGTGGTTACTAAGTATTATGTTTGAGTTATGCCCTGGAGATCGATATCTTTGTTAAATAAATTGCCTTGGGAAGCTCCAATTTCTAATTCTAATCTTCTAGTCAATTTCGCCATAAGTGAAATGTCGTATTATGTCAATATTTCAAATTCTAATCTTCTAGTCAATTTCTCCATAAGTGACGTAAAATAATTAACTATGTTAATATTTCAAATTCTAATCTTCTAGTCAATTTCACCATAAGTGACGTAAAATGTTAAACTATTTTAATATTTCAAACTCTAATCTTCTAGCCAATTCCAACATAAGTGAAGTAAAATATTGAAATATGTTAATGTTTTCCAGTCAATTCCACCTTTAGTGAATATTCTATGTCAAATCTTGAAAATGTTTCTAATTGAAAGGTTACGTGCCCATTCATATCACGTGGATAGTTATGGTATTTAATAATGTTTGCAAGATGGGCAACCTACTCTAGTGATTTGTTATGATACATATTGATGCCTATACCTTTTTACGTCATACCATTTGTGATTAGTTTTTGATCATTATAATTCTTTTATTTTTTAATCGAATAAAATACTGTTATTCTCTTGTAACCTTCCTGACTGTTATTTATGGATCTTTAATCTGGTCACCCTAAGTGTTATTATTATTAGATCAAAATACTGCGTTTACTGCGTCTACGTCTTGTAAGCCACATGTTCGTGTAAAGACTTCATCTTGTAAATACTTTGTGGCTTCGAGAAATTTGTTGGTTCTATTAACCTCAGAGATCCGAAATTTCTTAAAAGTACCTTTGAAATTGAGCTTAGAACAAATAACATATAGATTTTTAAAAGATGTATGTCTCCTCTTTGATGAGCTCCACCTTAATTAGAACTACCTGTACTTGCCACTTTTTATGAGATTTCATCGTTATGAGATGTGCCTTGGTCAGAAGGTTCTAACTATTCCCCAAAATAGATTCTGATATAATCATCCACCTATTCCTGTATCTGAGGAAATACATTCGTCAACCTAAGTAGATTCTGTGAGCCATTCTTGCTCACCTTTCACTTCAAGAGGATGTCCCATGAAAATAGTCTAACAGGAGGAGTGTGTGAACACCTGTTTGAGAATAAATAAAATAAATACACCACAAAAAGAGTGATAGGAACTTATTAGTAAAACTCTCTAAGGCTTCATAGATTCGGAACAGGGCAATAAGCTAAATCATCTTTTGGCTTATTTTTCTACCGAGATTCGCACCACAAACTTCCCCAAACCAGAATGATTGGACCACCCGTTCGGACTAGACACGTTAATAGTTCACTTTGTTTAACCTTAATGATAGTTAGCATAACTTGCACTATTCCACTAGGTTGGAAATCTCGATATCTTTGTCAGCATTAGCACCATGTCTTAATTTAATTTATATATCATATCATATCTATCCTGCGCATGTATTTCCGCTAACTAATGTAATTTACACTAGTATTTGAGTAGTTCCATTAGATATTTAGTTCTTCTAGTTACTGTAATGAAGTAATTTCAGTAGTAATGACCAGGGTTGTTTACTCGACCGGAAGTGGGAGGGTGTAACTATGTAAGAGGTATTTAAAAATGTATTACGTAGAGTATGTGACGTATGACAGTGATGTCACAAGATAATAATGTTTATTAATTGAATAAAATTAGTTTTGAATGAATTATAATATTATGAGAAGTAAAAAGAGTATGACGTTAAGGAAAGGGGTAACAATGTTAGAGGTATTTAAAGGTGTTTTACGTGGAGTAGATGACATATGACAGGGACGTCACATAAGAATAACGTCTACTAATTGAATACCTCAGATTTGAATTAATTATTATACACCGTATTCATCAATACTCTACTTGTCATGTATATTAATCTAGTCATATTTAGATAGACTCTTTAAAGTGGCAAAGCTTTTTTTTTAAGGTATATGACTCTTACTACAAATATATCATTTATTAGGACGGAAATATTACGAGAACTGAAACATAAATAAACATTTTTTCACATTTATTATTATTATTATTATTATTATTATTAGTATTATTAAAAACATCACATTTTTTGCAATTGCTATGCATAAAAAAATAAAGATCGTCAAAATATGGGGTAGGATCGGAGGGGTCAACAAATGATTTGGAGGTCAGGACATTGTCTATGAAAACCGATACACTAGGAGTGTTAAAATATTTTATATGGCGTGTGATATCCAAATGCTGCCGAATTATTGTGTAGTTGAATTGTAGTAGATAAACTACACAAATGTCACTCTTAACGCTAGTGATATCAAGTGATCACAAACACTATCAGAATATTTGGTATTCATCAAATGTGCAGCTATATGCAAGAATAGCGTCATGATTTGAAAGTGGCCAAGATTGAATTACATATTGAATGCAATCTTCATAGATTTTGTAATTTATTCTAAAGGTTGTGTTACAATTTAAACACTCTTACTCTACATCTAAATTTATAGTTTTGCTTATGTGTTTACTCTTCTATAAATCTACATATGCTAATTAGATCCCAGGGTTAAATCCCGGTTGAAACTATTATTTAAAAAATGTATCATATTATAAAATAAGATTTTATTAAAAAATAGGGTTATTATAAATTTTTATTAGTTTTAGAAAACCGTAAATAGATTCAACTTATCATCAAGTACCAGGTTCAAATTTTGGCTGAACCTATTCTTTAAAGCGAAATTTGATCGTCCTACTTTCTACTATAAAATTAAGTAAATTTTAAATAAAAAATATTAAAATTAAGTTATTATAAAGCTTTAGCTATAGTAAAAAAATGGCTATAATGATGCTTTTTACATTATTTTTAATTTTAAATCCAATTTTATGTTTAGCACCAATGAATTAGTAAAATATCAACGTTTAGCATAGATGTAGTCTATTTTATGAATTTATAATTTTACGTTTAACACTAGTGGCCTACTAAAATTTCATATATTAAATTACATTTTATAAATTCATAGATACAATACAGAGTATAACCTTAAAATTATTTTAAGAACATTAGAGAACATAAATGATTTATAGAATAAATAGAAATAATTCAACATATATCTACCCTAAAACCAGTTAATAAAAATAGTAGGTAATACCTAACACACACATTTACAAAAAATTTTAAGAATATCATTTATTATATTCAATATTTTTCCTTTGAAAATTTTAATGAAAGTAATAAAAAATACATATATTTAAAACTAATTACACATATTAACGATTATTTTCTAAAAGATAAATAATACAATATTACATATAATGACGTGACAAGGGTCCTGGTTCGATTCGCTGCATGGATGAAAATGTAGGTTTAACCCTTGATAGTGATAAATTAACTGCCCTGGGCTGTACTTTGTAGTTGTACTAGGGTTAAAGTGTATTTATTACAAACACTTTGCGAAGGGTCCAGGGTTCGATTCTCGGCATGGATGAAAATGTAGATTTAACCCTTAATAGTGCTAAATTAATGGCCCTGGACTAAATTTTGTAGTTGTCCTAGGGTTCAAGTGTACTAGGGTTAAAGTGTATTTATTACACACACTTTGCGAATGGTCCCGGGTTCGATTCTTGGCATGAATGAAAATGTAGGGTTGACCCTTCATAGGGATAAATTAACTGCCCTGGGCTGTATGTACTAGGGTTCAAGTATATTTTATTACCCACAATTAGTGAATGTTGGTATCAGTTAAAGAAATTAAGTTAAGGAAAAATTGTAATATATTAAATTAATACCGAAAGTAGATTGAAATTGAAAAGTATTATACATTTTGTGGTATCATTTTAAAGAGAAAAAAATACGCGTATGTTTGGAATAATTTTATTTAAAGTGCTTACTTTGACACGTGCTTTTGTGTTATAGTTCATATGGACCGTGGAAATAGCAGCTCGATTCTACCGCCGCCACCAGCAGTGAGGCCCCTTCCCCCCACCGCAGGAGCACTGCCACCGAGCCAGGGAGACGGTGTTCGAGCCCAAGCTGCAGTGAGGCAGATGGGGTCCGCGGTGCTCCCACAACCCATGGTGGCGGCGACAGCGGGACCCTCTTTGGCACCACAATCGGGATATAGTGGCTCGGTAGACCAGGTTGGTCAAGCCTTGTCAAATGGTATCCCTCTTCGAATCAACGAGGAGAGAATTAAGCAATTAAAGCGGGTTTTTTTTATGTCAAGAGGGAATTGATCATACAATTAGGGACGCCAGAGAGCGATCGTAACGCTCAAACCTGGCTCGAGGAGCAAACCAATTGTTTGTTAGGACGTCTCCAGGATCATGGAGTTAGCGCCAATGATCACATAGGTATACTATTAGTCAATACGGAATCCGCGTCATGACCTGTATTTGTTTCATTTAGGCGGTCAGATCAGCTTGACGAGCAGGCTGTGCTCTCTAATGTTGAACGAGTGTTACAAAGAAATGCTTCGTTCCTCACTTAGTCCGCCTTGTATTTCAAGTTACACAACTTCAAAGAGCCGAGCGGGATGGATAATCATATGGTATGATATGGTTCCAAAGGTTTCGTAATTCACAGAAAACGATATCATAAATATAAAGATTTAAATTTGACGACTATACAACAGAGTCTACACAACGTGAGGGTTTGACTACCAGACATAAGCCAAACTCCCACGGGACTATCAGATCTGACTTAGAATATGGAACTAACAGTTCCATCAATTAACAAAACTTTAGCTGTTCAAACAGAACTTACGTTACAAAAGATTAAAGTCATCCTAATTTAAATTCCAATAAAAAGTTACTTCACGTTACGTTAAATCAAACCATAATTTTAAATATGAAAAGTTACTTCGAAAAAAAAAATTACTCTACGATTCCAAACAATATAATATTAACAAGTCAAACTTCTAATCAGCACATAACTGAGGATATTTACGAGAATAAAAATATAAGCAAAAGTTACAGCGCCCGAGCGGCGACCTATCTAAGATAGAATATTTAGACATTTTTTGGCGATCAAAATATTAATACGTTAGATTTTGAAACTGAATATTATATGCAAAAAGTTTAAAGTTTATAAATAAGTTAGAGTTCATAACTCCACCCGTCTAAGCGACGATTTTGATACATTTTTACAAGTTTTCTCCAGCCATTGTCCAGATCCATGACAATGGTCTGTCGTCGATCGTTGATCGTAGGATAGTCGATTATGGCAAGCTTGCACAGCCATTATATAGGGATTTCGTTGTTCTGGAAAGAAGGGGGGAGTACACCAAACACGCATATGATGACGTCAACGATGCCTTCAAACAGTCACGTACACCATTGTTGATTCCGCTTGCTCCATCGGAATATCCGTGAATATCTCCAATCACCCGATGTTTTGAAGGAGGTTCCTCTAGTCTCCGTCAGGGGTCGGATACATAATTGTCTTCTAGTTGATGTTGATAGTTCTCGGTTCATTTCACGCTAGTACAGTCGGAGTGCCGGGACGCTTTGTTGACCCACTGGATCTCCCTTGACCCACTCGCCAATCTAGGAGTCCAGGTGCCGGCCAGCCTTGCAGGATTCTATTGTGAGCAGATTAGTATTGTAAGTACACGAACAAATTAATACTTAGGATTGGATTGAGTAATAAATATATTGTCCAGCATTGTTTCTATTATGTCTTCTTAGCCTACAAGAACTACAACAGAGAAAAATACTATTGTAGGGATCCTAATTGAGTTGAATTTATTGGAGCGGGTAGTATGCTTTGTTGTCCAGTTGTAACATTATACCACGTAATGTTACAAATCTCTAATCACGTCAGTATGGGGCGGGGTCCAGTTGTAACATTATACCACGTAATGTTACAACTCTCCAATCACGTCAGTATGGGGCGGGATCCAGTTGTAACATTATACCACGTAATGTTACAACTGCTAGCGTTGGTTCCCAAACCAATCATGTTTTGATAACCATAAACGTCCCGGTATTTGCAGAGGTCACATTTCGGTCTGTGATGTAAAATAGGGTTGTGAGGTCTGTGGGCAATTTTTTAGTTGGAAAGATCAAATTATTCACACAGGTGTTATGAGACTTTTTGTAGAGTATGCGATACATATCCTCCTTTTGGTCATATCTGCTATATGAAGCAAGCCCCATCCAAGCCGTCACGGGAAAAGAGCAATTTCCTGTTTGTGTTCTATGATTTTTAATGCAGACAAGAAATGATTCTTAAAGGTGCGGTCAACACGTACTTGTACGAACCTAACCTCTGTGTCGTACAGACGTGTTGAAAGGCCTGCCTTCATGTCCAAATAAATGGCCAACATTTCACCGAATGCAGGGGTGATAGGACTCGCATATTCAAGAGTGATATCACAATGGCCCAAATTTTCGGATTTACAGAGGAAATTAAAGCAACAAAATTAAAGGATATCACCCTCCTAGGCCATAACTCGAAAGGCTATTATATGAATTTTATTTTAAAATATATGATGGAGGTAAAAAAGGGACTCCAGAACTCATAATGAAGGGTGGGAATATCATGTCCATGCGTTAAGGCCCAATCATCTTTATTGACTCACTGATCTTTCTCCCGATGTCGCTGTCCAAGATGCCCAAGTCATTCGGCTTGGACGAGACTTTGGCCAAGAGATATTTCCCCCATTTTTTCAATAAAAAAGAAAGCGCTGGGTATAGTGGTCCCTTGCCGCCAAAGGAGGACTACGGCATCGGTGAGATGTCGGTTGAGGCAAAGGAGCACTTTGAGAAGTGGTATGACACGTTGGTCAAAGAAAATTATGTCTTTGATTTTAAGCGCGAGTTGGAACTGTATTGCGTAAAAAATGTAGAAGTCCTACGGAAGGCCTACCTAAAGTTTAGTGATATGGTTATGGAAAAAGCAAAGGTGGATCCTTTCAGAGAAGCGTGTACGATCGCATAAGAAGACATCTTGGCTTACCGCCGAAGTCACCTTAAATAGAATACCATCAATATTATCCTTAACGGTGGCTTACGGTGTGCAGATCAACAGTCGCACGTCGCCGTACAATGGCTCTGCTGGGAGGCCCACCAACACGGTGTCTCTATCCTTCATGCGGGTAACAACCGTGAGGAATATGTGTTAGTATGACGTGTAGACGGCGTTGTTAAATCTGAAGAGACCACCACCGTCTACCAATTCTGGGGCTATTATTGGCACGGGTGCCCTATCTGTTAACCTGATAGGACCGCCCCTAACAAAAACAGCCACCAAGAGACTATGGAGATTGTGCCGAGCGACTCGTCACTCATTTGTTTTGGGACCGCGCGCAGCGCGGTTTGCCCGTTCCCCCTCCCCCTTTTTGCCGTGCGCGGTTTGCTGCGCACGGAGTCTTCTCTCCTCGCTCGTCGGGTTGCGTGGCTCTTTCTACCAGGACTTGGTTTTTAGAGTCCGGTCAATACGGGTCAGTAGTTCACGAGCGTTGGCTCTCGGTTCCGGGCGTAGGCAGAGCTGGATCGTGGATAGCGATACCATCATGCGCGGGATTGGAGATGGGGTTCTTTTCTATATACTGTTGTGTGACCGAAACGGCCAAGGGAGGGAACACAATCAGAGTCCTGAATAAAGACTGTTGTGACAACATCCTGAGAAAACTTTCTTCGTACAACCCTTATACAACAACTTCCCATATCGCGCCCCAACTCTGGTGCGCAAACCCCCAACATCGGTACCGGTGACCACGGGGGAGGACACATTGTCTCTCACAGCATTGGAAGGTTCCACGAGAGGTATGGGCACAAGATGGTAGCAGAGCGTAGTTCGTGTTTTCACAAGCGTTGTCACCGGTTTTCACTCGTCACCAGTCCAACCAGCAGACCGACCATTCGACTAACCTTTCGGCGAAGTGAACGGAGTTGTCTCCCGACGAGGCGAGAAGGATTTGACCCCCTTAAGAAGATAGTACTCAACCCAAAGGCGTAAATCATCGGTGTAATCGCTGCTGTCTCTTAGAACTTCTGGAAATCTACGTATCAGCTAAGTTGGCTTCGACTATATATTTTCTCTAAAACATTTTTTTCCCCTTCAATTGGGACTCAATTAATTCTTAATGATATGGCTATGTTTGTTGTGTTTTGCTTACATTGGGACTATTGGACACGTTAACCATTATTGAACTATTTGACACTAGTTTTGGTGAAACCATTAATTTAAAAAAGTTTTCTATATCGTTATTATCAAACTTTAGCTAACTTTCATTCAGTGTTATTATGTTTATAGTTAACCAAACTAAAGGGGAAGCTTAAAAGTGGGTCATTCCCGCAAATGTTTCTAATAATGTAGAAGTGTTAAGACTATAAACTATTTTTTGAATAATTTATTTATGATAACAACCAAATAGATAGTTTTGATTCAATGACCATGGTCAAATCTTGTTAAGATTAGGATAGTTTTCTTTTATATTTGACATGTGGGGAGTGGCAACGACATATGTGAGACTAGTATTGTTTACTAATATATTAGTTAATAAGATGTACCAATCTTACAATGACGTATCACTTTCGAGCAATGACAATGTTTTGAATCAGGGAAGTACACAACTTACCAAAGTTGAACCATTGGTTCTTGTTTGTTGTGAGGGGGGACTTGGGGCCATTTCAGAGACTGGCACGCCCATGTTTAAAGACTCGAGACACATTTTCGTAATTAATGTGCCTTATTTTACCCAGATTGGGGATGATAATATAGGGGGCGACGAATTTCGTGGGTGTTTTAGTAATTTTGGGATATAATGTGTTGTTTGGTTGTGTGGTATCTAATTTTATTTGTGAATTGCAAAATGGAACACCCTGACCCTAGTCGACTATTTAAGGATGAGTTAATCTACGAATTGACAATTCGTGGTTCTAAACCCGAAAAAACCGTTGATCAATTAAGGTCACAACTCAGTGACGTATTTGACGTCGAGAAGGATGAGAACCGTTCTCTAGTGTTAATAGATAAAGTCCCCGCATTTTCATTAGAACATCCCTAGATAGCAGATAAATTTAACAATTTGCAAACTATGTTAGATCAGTATGACAGACTTGTACCATCGGTTGAAAAGAAAATTCGCAGTACGTTCGGTCATTTGAAATCCCGCCTGTTTAGGTTATCACCAGAGTCGCCTGAGGAGAATACGAAGTTAGAGGAACTTAAACGATTTTGTGGCGAGTTAGAGAATCAGATGGGCGTGGCTCTCAGAAAAGAAATTAACATTAGAAAGGGAGAGCCCAACACACCGTTAGAAAACATAGGACGGGTAGAGGACCAATTACCATCTGAACGCGATTTATTAGAGGGAAATTTAGGACAAATTCCTAGTGACAATGATCCTCAAGGCAAGAAAATCGTTCAAATTTTGAATTTAGTCCGCAAATGGAATGTGACGTTTGACCTTGGATCTAATCCCATAGATTTCCTAGAAAAGATAGAGGAGTTAAAAAACGGCTACAAAGTAACCGACAGTGAAATGTTGACGGCCCTGCCCGAGATATTTTTAGGTCAAAATTCACTTTGGATGCGTAACAACCACCACTACTGGACTACATGGCGCGGGTTCGTCGATTTTTTCCGATTGTGTTTTTTCCCAGCCAACTACGTAGATCAACTTGAGAGGGATATTTTTGGGTGTGTTCAGGCGCCTCTCGAACCAGTCAATGAATTCTTTATTCGTATCCAGACCCTTATCCGTAGGAGGGGGGGATTCTCTGAAACGCAGACAGTAGATCGCATTTATTCTAACTTGAGACCCTCAATTAGGATTAACATAAGAAGGTGCGAAATAGAGACCGTTGCTCAGCTGTTGCAAGTGGCGGTCCACTTCCAGCAATGTAATGATGAGATTCGGGACTACAACAGGTGGACCCAACCCAATAGGGAGGAGGCTCGTATTGTAGGGGATCGGAGGAATGAGCGGCTGGGTGTGAGTGGTAGAACTTTTGACCCAGGGAACGGCCATGGAATTTACGGTAATCGTCAGAATAGAAGTAGCCATACACCCACCAATCCCAACCAATTTAAAGAAAAGAAGTGTTATAGATGTAATTCCAAATTCCACCTAGCGCGCAACTGTGACAAACAGTCCCGGTCGAATGTTTCGGTTATGTCAGCGGAGGCAGGTCCGCGGCGTGAGGGGAGAAAACTTAATCTCAGACGTGGGATTGGGTTTCCTCGCCAGATCGTCACTAATTGCCCTCCACGTCATTCTGGGGAAACAATGTTGTTGGGAGCCCCAGTCGAACTTGGACCTCTGAAAATAGTTGCCCTACTGGACACAGGCTCGTTACATAACGTTGTTTCGGAAGATCTATTGGGGACTCTTCGCACGCGTAGGTTAGTTAAGGACTCAGAGAGTTGTGAAATAGATTGTGTTACTGCGAGTCTTGAGAAGTTTCGGGTAGTAACGAGAATCAAGGTCTCGGTGAAAATAGCAGGGTTGGCTTGGCCATTATGGTTCCTTGTCGCCCCCAGGTTGGTGACTCAAATGATCTTAGGACACAACTTTTTCCGAGCAACTAGAACCACCATTGACGTGTACTCTGGGACGATAAGTTTCAAATCCCATCCAGGACTCCTAGTGAGGCTGACACCCCTGTCTTGCCCTGACACTCCTGGCGCCACTGTACTCGAAGAGAGACGTGACCATAGACCCGAGTTTGAGGCAATTTTGGCCGAGTATCCCGATGTGGTCTGCGACCGAATTGGTCACACTAATGTATTTTCTCACAGCATAGAACTAGTTGATCACACCCCTGTTAGGTCAAAGGCCTACTTCTATGCCCCCCCTAAGCTTAAAATTTTGAAGGCACATATTGAGAACTTGTTGGAGAAAGGAATAGTGAGAAGGTCTAAAAGCCCTTATGCTTCTCCCACATTCTTAGTAGGACGTCCCGGGCAGGAGCCACGTATGGTCGTCGATTATCGTAAGTTGAATAAGAATATACTGTACGAGGCGACCCCTTTGCCCACCGTAGAGATGGAATTTCAGTATTTGGGCCAGGCCCAGTATTACACAGTCATAGATACAAACAAAGCTTACTACCAAATCCCTTTAACTGAGGAATCTAAGCCGTATACAGCATTCATCACGCAATGCGGTCTCTTGGAGTTCAATTACGTCCCCTTTGGTGTGTCAACTGGGGCCCAAATACTATCACGGCTATTACATACCGTGTTCTCAGATATACAGTTTAAGTATGTCTTCAACTATTTAGATGACCTGGTTATCTATTCTAACAAATTGGAGGATCATAAGAGACATGTTAGGGAAGTCTTGAACAGGTTGAGGGCGGCCAATTTGACAGTGAACCCGAAGAAGCTAAGGTTGGCAGTTCCAGAGATAGAGTATCTGGGTCACGTGGTATCCCACCAGGGGGTGTCTATAAACCCCGAGCGTGTCCGACCTATTAAGGAGTTCCCCGTCCCTGTCAACCAAAAGAAAGTTTCCAGATTTCTCGGTATGGTAAGTTTTTTTGGAAGGTTCATTCCAAAATTGGCGAGTTTGGCGGGACCCTTGTACCACTTAAAGAAAAAGGGAGTTCCGTTCGTTTGGTCTCCCGAGTGTCAGGCATCCTTTGACGCCTTGAAGCGTTCATTGTCTGGCCCCCCCGTATTAAAGATGGCCGATTTTTCTAAAAAGTTTGTTCTCCAAACTGATGCTTGTTCGACTGGGTTGGGAGCCGTCCTTTGTCAAGAGACTGATGGGTCTCTTCAACCAATCGCGTACGCTAGTCGTACTCTGCATTCTCATGAGCGTAATTATTCTACCTTTGAGTTGGAGGCCCTCGGAATAGTGTACGCCACCGACCGGTTTAGAGAATATCTCGAACATCACCCTTTCGACTTGTATACTGATAATTCGGCTCTCTCGTGGTTGTTAAGACATCCTAGGCAGATCGGAAAGATAGGACGTTGGGTGGCGAAGTTGCAGTCACTTAGATTCGAGATTGCTCATGTTTCAGGGGCGGACAACCCGGTAGCCGATTCCTTGTCTCGTATGTTTGAGGAACCCGATGACCGTGGGAATGCGGGTCCTCAGGTGGCCCAGGCAGTTTTGGGCGTGTTGAGCAAAATCCCTGAAGTGTTTACCCCGATCGGAGAAGCTCAGAGAAAGGATCCGGAGTTGTCGAACCTGATTCAGTCTTGCGAAGACAAGGCTAATCCCGATCACCTTAAACTGCTTAACGGGTCTCTCTTGATACGATCCAACCGTCGTGCAGGTTGGAAGGTTTACGTTCCCCATAGTTTGGCTAGGATGATATTCGCGTATTATCACGAGTCCCCGGTGGGGGGGCACTTAGGTGCGAACAAGACCATAGGTAAAATCTGTTTGTATTTTTATTGGAAAGAGATGAAAGCGGAAATCCGGGACTGGGTTAGTAAATGTGAGGTGTGTCTTAGGGCTAAGCCTGCTAGGAATCGCCGATACGGGATGTTAAATTCAGGAGTCGCTAGCTTCCCGCTTGACAGAGTTTTTATTGATCTGTTCGGCCCCTTACCAAGGTCACAGAAAGGACAAAACGTTTTACTTACCATATTTGATGTCTTCTCGACGTTTGTGTGGATGACGCCATTGAGGGTGGCGACTTCCAACTCGGTAGTTGACGCTCTTGATGCTACCTTGTTTCGCAACTTTGGGTACCCTCATATCCTGGTGTCCGACAACGCGAGCCAGTTTACATCCAAAATATTTGAGGATATGTGTTTTAACAATGGTATAAAACATGTTACCACGACCCCTTACTATCCGCCACCTTCGCACGTGGAAAGGTTCCATCGGAACCTCAAGGTCGCCTTGATTGCCTTTCACCACGTCCACCATAAGGACTGGGATAAAAACCTAACACCATTGCAAATAGCGTTTAATAGCGCTGTACATGACAGTCACAGGAAGACCCGTTCCTCCTTGATGTTAGGTCATGACTTACTTTCTCCCATCAACCTGAGGTGGGAAATACTCCCGGGAGCCTTGGAGGATCAAGCTGACAGATGCATTGAGGCCGAGTGGGGGGAAGCTTTATGCCAGCTGAAAAAAACACAGAGCAAGGTAGCACGCAGGTACGACGCAGGCAGGTATCGGGTACCATACAAGATCGGGGATAAAGTCGTATACGAATTACATAATTACAGTAGAGCGGTTGACGGCAAAACGGCGAAGTTGGACTACCGGTGGTCAGCTCCGACGATCATATCCAAGTTTCTCATCCCTGTTACGGTCCAATTATGGGATCCTGTCACTGGTCTGGCCACGCGTCGTGCCCATGTCACGCAACTAAAACCTTGTCACTGACTCCGAGAGTGAACCTAGTTCTTAAGTTGTCTTGTGGTTTATATGTAAGCTCTGCTTGTAGAAGAAAAGTGTGTATTTATGAACTATTGTTCGTTTCCGTATGTTGCATGTACCGCATATCTCAGCATAATGACAATAGGTTGTGAGTGCTCTTTGCTAAGACGATAATAAGTGCTCCTAGATAATACGGGGCAAACTAAGGATTGAGTGAAATAAGAGTGAATATAAGTTATAAGGCCTTGGTGTTAAGCCAACTGGATCTCTATGTTGCGTTTTTTTCCCCCTAGGAAATAAATTTCCAATCATTTGCCGAATTTTTTTAGGGATAGCGATTGTGTATATTGTTTATTCTGTTCGTTCTAATAATCAGGTTATTTATACCTTAAGTCCTTCGAGGAATATTCTTTGGACATTGTTCTTTAATATGTATATATTTATATTGATGTAATCAGTTCCGCTGTGGTAATTCTAGGATAGGTAAGTTAATCTTCAGCACGCGCGTGCTGAACTCTGGTTGACGTTAAATTTTGAATTAGGGTGTATTTCTTTCATTGTTAATAAGTCACTGGTGTCTTGTTTGGTATTATTTCATCGCATGTGATATTGTTTTGTGGGTTTCCTTGGTTGGTCCGGATTTTTGGGTTATAATTACTTTACTTTGGACACCTCATCTCCTCCCGCCCTGCCCTTAAGTTTTAGGGGGGGGGACTCTGTGCCGAGCGACTCGTCACTTATTTCTTTTGGGACCGCGCGCAGCGTGGTTTGCCCGTTCCCCCTCCCCCCTTTTTGCCGTGCGCGGTTGGCTGCGCACGGAGTCTTCGCTCCTCGCTCATCGGGTTGCGTGGCTCTTTCTACCAGGACTTGGTTTTTAGACTCCGGTCAATACGGGTCAGTGGTTCACGAGCGTTGGCTATCGGTTCCGGGCGTGAGCAGAGCTGGATCGGGAATAGCGATACCATCATGCGCGGGATTGGAGTTGGGGTTCCTTTCTATATACTGTTGTGCAACCGAAACGGCCAAGGGAGGGAACACAATCAGAGTCCTGAATAAAGACTGTTGTGACAACATCTTGAGTAAACTTTCTTCGTACAACCCCTATACAACAACTTGCCGTATCGCGCCCCAACTCTGGTGCGCGAACCCCCAACATCGACACCGGTGACCACGTGGGAGAACACATTGTCTCCCACAGCATTGGAAGGGTCCACGAGAGGTGTGCGCACAAGATGCACTATGAAGCGACCATGGCTTACATGTAAAAGTTTAAGAATGCCGGCTACAAGGTCGTAGAGATGTGGGAGTGTACGTTTAATGCGATGAAACGCACAGACAAGGACTTGAAACAATTTGTACTCCAGCACGTGGTGTACAGCATTCTTGGACGGGCGTACAAATTGTATCAAACTGTTCCACGAAGCAAACCTTTCTTGTGGAGAGAAGAACAAGTACTTGGATGCGTCTTCATTGTATCCTCACGTTTGCAAGTACAAAAATTATCACATCGGCCACCCCAAAATTTACATGGAAACAAATTGCCCATCTATAGACCGAGTAGAAGGCAGAGCCAACGTTATCGTGACGCCTCCGCGGGATTTATTCATGCTCGTATTGCCTACACGGATGCACGACAAGTTAATGTCCATCTTGTGCAGGAGATGCGGGGAGGAGAAAAACCAAGGCACGTGTCACCGCAACGACAAAAAAAAGATTGCTTGTTGGCAAGCGTCTGGATGATTGGCGAAATCCGGAAAGCCGTTGAGAAAGGCTACACCGTTGAAGCAGTAAACGAAATGTGGGAGTACAATGCATCTGTTTACGATCGTCAGACACATTCTGGCGGATTGTTTCACGGGTACATAGATAGTTTATTGAAAATTAAATAAGAAGCCAGCGTATGGCAAGAGTGGTGTACCTCACAAGATGTGAAGTTAGCTTATGTTAAAAATTATGAGGAAAGAGTTAAACTCGATTTCATCACAATTTGTAAAAACCTTCGTCTCCGCACTTTGGCTAAACTTTTTTTAAATTCGCTATGGGGAAAGTTTGGGCAAAGACCCTATTTACCACACGTAGCCGTTGTTAACGACTATCAGGGAATTTAAAAGTACCTGACGGAACCGTACATCACTGTGGACAGCGTCATTGATGTAAATGATTAGGTTATGTCCCTCAATTACAAGGATGCACGTGAAGCGTTGTACCCTAACCCTAACACGAGTTTGGCGGTGGCATGCTACACGAATGCTATAGCTAGGTTGTACTTATACAACATCCTTGAATAATTGGGGGACCGAGTTTTGTATCACGATACAGATAGCGTTCTATTCATGGAACGCCCCACCCCGGTGATTGGAGTCCACCGACCGGAGACATTTTGGGTGACCTTACTAATGAACTTCAAGATTACTTTCCTGGAAGCTAAATTTGTGTCTTTGTATCTGGCGGCCACAAGAATTATGCGTACCGAGTTTGTGTTGGTGGCGATCCTGCCAAAACAAAAACAGTTTTCAAGGTTCACGGGATCACCATAAACTATAGCAAACGGAACTACGTTAATTTTGACATTTTGAAAGCGATGGTCACCGAACAGGCTGCGCAAAGATACATACAGATACCGCACAAAATTGTAAGAAAAGGTCTTGCTACTGTATGTACCGATTCGCAGACTAATGTCTACCGGCTTGTGTACACCAAACGTCGGATAATCGATGATTTTAATACGTTGCCGTTTGGGTATCAAAATCCTTGTAAACGCACTCTCCAAGACTAAAAGGTGATCATTTAGACGTGCTGAATAATGACCTTTATCTTTCGTTCACTCTAGACATTTCTGCTTACATACTATTTTTCAAATTTTTGAGATTTTTTTCATATATTTTTTCTGCATGAAACACGCATATATTTGTGTTGATTTATTTTATTCACATGGGATACTTTTTTTTATTTTTTTATCCACCAGTACAATCCTCCACCTACCTGATTATTTCTAGTCAATATAATTAGTTGTTTGTATATATTTTAATTCTAGTAAGTTTTTCTTGTACATATTTTAAATTGAAACAATCTGACTGTGTACATATTATTCTATAAACTGGACTTGTGTATTAATACCGTGGCCACTATTCCCACTATGAGCTCAAGAAATTAATTATTGTTTCTTCTATCATTAAACATGTATAATTTACTTGAAGGTGTAAGATATATTCCATAACTATTATTTTTGTAAATAAATATTCCAAGTATACTTTTCATGACGTGAGTCAAATTTCTAAAACTTTTATTTGTGTGTAAATAAATATTCCAAGCATACTTTTGATGGTGTGAGATAAATTGAATAAACTTTTATTCGTGTGTAAATAAATATTCCAAGTATATTTTTTTGCGGTGTGAACTATATTATTATAAACTTTATTTGTGTAAATAAATATTCCAAGTATACTTTTTTGCGGTGTGAGCTATAATTGTATAACTTTTATTTGTGTAAATAAATATTCCAAGTATACTTTTCATGGTTTGAGATATATTTGTATAACCTTTTATTTGTGTGTAAATAAATAATCCAAATATACTTTTCATAGCGTGAATTATATTTGTAAATAAATATTCCAAGTGTACTTTTCACGTTGTGAGATATATTTGTAAATAAATATTTAATGTATACTTTTCACCGTGTGAGCTTTTTTTTTGTGTAAATAAATATTATAACAAATTGCTATGTTTGTGTTTTAACGTCTACACCCACCTCCCTCCTATCCTATTAATATAAATCCATTTATATCATAAGCTCAGTCTCAAACATTATGGACATGTTGAAACATCCATTTTCGGCCATCATCAACGGCCCTTCCGGCTGGTGAAAGTCACATTTTGTAGCCGACTTTATCCGTCACTTGGACACAATGTGTGACGTTAAATTTGATAAAATCACCTGATATTATGCTTTATGACAACCGGGATTCGAACAAGACGGGTCAAGTCCCCAAGTCATATTCTATAAGGGTTTGCCGGAAATGGATGAAATATGTAGTGCTTCTCCACAGCTGATTATCCTGGACGACCTGATGCGTGAAGCCAACTAAGTGATCGTCGATCTTTTCACCAAAGGATGTCATGTACCTTACTCAAAATATATTCCACCAGGGCAAGGGCCAAAAGAGACATTTCCTTAAGCGCACATTATATCGTGCTTTTTAAAAATCCCAGAGATAAAGCTCAGATTCAACACTTTGCATGTAAAGTCTGTCCTGAAAACCCACGTGTTTACCAAGAGGCTTTCGCTGATGCTACAAGTACTTTCAACGGGTATATATTGTCAGATTTCATACAAGGTACACCCGTATGGTTCAGATATAGAACCCACACAAATATCGGGTGCTGCGTGTACCTACCACGCAAAAGATATAAAAACACCTACACTTCCCGATTACAGATCATTTCATAACCTTTAGTCCCAAAGTGTTGAACCAAGCCCCCCTGTTACGTGCGATGCATCGCATGAACCAGCAGCAAACTGTCACTTTGCTGAAAACGTTGTTTTAAACCAACGATTGTAAACAATATTCATGGTTCAAGTGAAATTGTTTATACACCCACTCTTACAAGCTCTCAGAGAAGATCTAGAATTGATTTAAGTTCAGAAGGGGATAGTTTAGAATTACAACCTATAAGGGAATCACCCCTAAAAGAAAGATTTTAGAAGAAAAGATAAGTGCGAAAGCAAAATAGCTTGAGGTTATATTGTTTTATTATCCCAAGAGGGGAGGTGTCGTGTAGCTAGGGGCTGGTTAGTCAATTATTATAAACCCTTAGAGCAAGAATCACAATATCACCAGGGAAATAATGGTATTTAATATTCAAGGTATTTATTGTATTAATAATAAGTTTATTGTAATAGTGACGCAATACAAAAGAGGTGTAAAAAGTGGAGTTAGAATATAAAGTTAAAGTAAAGCTTAAGTCAAACAGACTATAGTAATTTGAGAACTGCGTGTTATAATAATACTTTCTACGTATTTCATTAGTCAGAGACAATAATGTGACTTCTAGAAGTCCAAAATTGATAAACATAGGAAATTATCATAGTCACATGCTCCTCTCCGAATTGTTTTGATTGCACCATTTGTTCTGCGTTACTAGAAGCTTCCACTGGTAAACAGGGAAGATATATAAACCCCGGACACCCAAAAGGCGGGGCTCTTTCTTATTGTAACATCGCTCTTGTTATAACATCATCATTCTGTATGTACGTTGAAGAAACATCTGGATTACTCTTCCAGTGAACCAAGAAATTGTTATACTTTTGTTATCAATTAATAAACGTGTAAGAACTTCATAATCATCACCAACTGATTTGTTCTTCGAGACCTGAGGTTCCTATTAAGAATTTGGTCAACAACGTACCCAAAAAATCCCGACCTCGACTTCCCATACCTGAGGGATATGACAAATGGTCCGAAAGAATTTATTGTAAATCCGAAACGTTTGGTGTCAATTAGAGATCCGACGCCCGTACAGCAACCACTTACACCGTCGCAACGCTCTAAGAAGAAGAATCTGAAAAGGGTGGACAAAAACAGGTGGCTGCCGTTCCCAGCTTAATGGCCGGTTTAGCCGACATCTACCAGGACCCTTTTATCCTGCAGAGTTTGCAGGGGCGGCGTCGTTCATAAATATGTCCAAGAAAGATCCCAAAAAAGTACAAGCATGGCTTCATGCGCAGGACGCTTATACCCTACACAAACCGGTGATAAAAAGGTTTCCATGCAACAAGTACTTGGTGTCAAACATTGACGATCCCTGGCAAGCCTATCTCAACGATATGCGAAGTCTCGGAAAATACAACGACGTTGCAGAGTACTTGATTACTGGCATCAATGTGTTTAGCAAGATGGCCTTGACGAGGACCTTCAATCCAAGACGTGGAGCGTCGTGAGAGTCGCCTTTCGGGAAATTTTTAAAAAAAGCGGCCGCAAAACTCTAAGTATACAGACGAACAAGGGAACAGAGTTCTAGGCACGTTAGTCCGAAAATTTCTCAAGCAAGAAGGCGTGCATTACTACAACACTCATAATCCGGACGTGAAGGCAAGCATCGTGGAACGATTCAATAGAACTGAAAGGGTGCATGTGGTGCTACTTTACCAAAAATCACACGTATCGGTATGTGGACGTCCTCCAAGATCTAGTCAACCCTTACAACGGCGCAAAACATTCCAGTATCAAGATGGCGCCTGCCGACGTTTCAGAAACCATTGTGCTTCAAGTCAGAGATAAACTGTACGACAAACTGCGTACTAACTCGGATAGTAAGCCAAAGATGAAAGTCGGCGACATGATGCGTATTATCAAATCCAAAATGCTGTTTGAAAAGGGCTACAAAAGCAATTGGAGCGAAGAAGTTTTAAAAGTCAACAGTGTCGTGTTGCGACAACCTGTCATTTACAAACTGACCGATCTTGATGGCGAGAAGGTTGAGGGAACGTTTTACGAACCCGAATTGCAACGCGTACGTCTCCCCGAAGCTTTTAAAGTTGATAAAATACTATGTGTCAAAGGTAAAAGCACCAGAAAGAAGGTGTACATGCTTTGGAAAGGCTACCCCAGTAAGTTTAATTCTTGGATTCCTGCCAGTTACGTCAGAACCTTACCATTAAGGACCAGTTTTACATCAATTTGTGGAGGGACAGCTCTATGGGATATTTCCCGAAAAATTCCCTCGCGAATTTCACCATGCAACTACCCTACCGTCTTACACTCGAAGGCCAGTGGGAAGTCGCTCTCGCCAAATTCCAATATCCGTGTTCTTTCAACACCGTACCCGAGGGCCAAGATATTGTATGGTACAACTGGGTGGACGCTAACGTTGTGGAACAAATATTCAAGGATAATATCCCTCCTGGAAACTACAGCACTATCCATGAATTGATAAAAGCTCTAAACGAAGTAGAGGCGTTTAAAGGGGATTCCGGAGTTGTAATCAAGTACATAAACACCAACAAAAAAGTGGACGTTGTTTCTTCTTCACCATATATACAGCTACTGACTCTATCGAGTCAAGTAAGTCTACAGCTCGGTTTCGATCCTAAGATTAATCTGATCAAAGTCCAAAAGTCACCGTACGCCGCCAACATTCTACTAGTCTTGCCCTCGCAAATGTACATCCACACGGATATCGTCGATCCTTAGCCCGTGGGTGACATTGTGGCACTGCTTTTAAGTATCGTCGGTATCAACAACAAAAACTATCTTTACTGTATACATAATAGAGTTAGCTATGATCCGTTGCACTACATGCCCGTACTTAGAAGGGAAATCGAAAGCCTGGAAATCAATATAAGAACAGACACAGATGAACCTGTACCATTCGAGTTTGGAAAAGTGTGCGTGAAACTTAATTTTCGACGCTGCTCAACATGAACTGTCCTTACCAAAGATAATACGTCAACCAGACTGGAACAGGAATATCTTCGATCTATCACGGTGTTCCCCATCAATTCGGGCACGGGATAGGAAGTTTTTTCAGCGTCCTTTTCAAGAGCGTCGTACCGTTGCTGAGAAGCAGTGCTAAAGCCATTTGAAAACAGGCGCTTCATACGGGTATCAACGTGTTCTCCGACGTTGCCAAACAGCGTCGTATTTTCAAAGAGGCTCTATGGCACCGTGTCGGCGAGTTTGGAACAAACTTAAAACTTATGGCGGAGCAGAAGATCGACACATTGATGCCCAGCTCAGGCTATAAAGGGCGTAGGAAGAAGCACCGACGTCAGTCTTATGTCATTGCCCGTTGTAAAAAGGTCAAGAAAGAAGCGGTAGATATTTTCAGTTAAATGTCGTCTCTACACCCCAGTCCTGTGAGTGTGCCAGCAGTGAACTCGATCTCTGTTCCATCCTACCCACGCAAACCAGTCTTTAAAGTAAGAAATAGCTCCAGTACAAACCTGTTTCTTTCCTCACCGACGATTCGCCCATCGAATTTACCGTTACCGGACAAGGTGAGTTTATATCTATCTTTCACAGACTATGCTCTATCTCAGGGTGGCCATCATAAAAACCCGACCGTGGCGCTTTCACAGAGGTGGATCAAATCGCTCCCGTCAACAACTGCTTGCCTTCGCTATTCACACAGAGGGATGTGTTTTTAAACCAAAAACTAGTCTCACCGCCCAGCACCACGTATGCTTATAGATCGTACATTGAGACGCTGCTCAATTACAACAGTGACGCCAAAAGAACACATTTGACTTGTGGTCTGTGGTTCGCAGACAGCCCCGGAACATTTGAGGAGGCTAACGCCGGCAACAAGGGATTTGAGACCCGTCGCAGTCTCACCGCAAAAGTAAGACGTTGGATTTTTTGGGGTATCAACATGGTGACGTGTTTAACCAAGAGAAATACCTTTTGAACGGCACCGAACTCAGAGTCAAGTACTACCTTACTTTAAGGTTTACATTGCTGAAGCCGGCCATCTAGTGCAACGTGTCAAAGTAGTACCTTCTATGCTGTTGGCACATGCCAAAGCATTAAACGTCAGTCCCTCAAAGTATCTCATCACTCATGTGGAAGTAAAAACACTCACTATTCCTACGGATGTGCAAGAGAAATAACTGGACAACGTATTCACCGGACAGTTACCCAAACGATGGATCGTGGGATTTGTATCAAACCCGGCGTTAAACGTAGATGACACCAAGAATCCGTTCAACTTCCAAACTTACGGTATTAACTATTTCTCGCTGTTCGTGGACGGGGAACAAGTGCCGTCGAAACCGCTACAGCTCAATTTTTCAAAAGGCAACTATGTCATGTCCTACAACACACTATTTTTTGGAACAAGTATCCATTTCATGAACGAAGGTAGCGACATCACATGGTAAGCTTTCCCTAAGGGATATAATCTCATGGATTTCGATCTCACATCTAATCTGTCCGCCCACATGACATCGCATTGGAATTTGACAGGCATGGCTCTCTGAGCATCGAAGTGAGCTTCAACAGAGCTCTCACCGAAACCATCCACTGCATCGTGTACGGGGAGTTTGCCAACATCATCACCATTAACAAAGACAGAAACGTCGTGAACTATTATGAGATTTATTATAAACGGCTTCCCGCCGCTTACACTCGTCATTTAAATGATGAACGTCATTGTGGATTTCCAGAGCTTCATTGATGACAGCAAAGAGTTTATCGTCAAGGAACTGAGTGTTTTATCTGTATGCGATACATTACCTCAACATTGGGTGTTAAAACCCCCATACGCTAACGAGGAACTTTCAGCCGCCACTAATCAACAAGCCACTATATTGTAAACAAACTGCATGGTATTCTCTGGGATAACGATGATGTGGATTACAGCCTGCTCGAATCCTTCATCTCCCGTGCCACAACGCGTTCAGATACCGTCTACGTCAAGGGGGCAGAAAAAATGTTTCTAGTCAAATACACGTCTACACCCATCGTAGATCTGTACGACAGAGGTTTTTCGTCTTTGAAAACACTTAAACTGGGCCGCACCATGTGCATGGCACATAGTTTGAATGGAATTTCTGTTCGGTATCCACCGTTTGGGGAATTTGAGATTGAATAATTGAAGATGGACACGCATTCCATAAGACGTGCGCTAAAAACAAACCCATGGTTCCGTTCTATACGGTAGGTTGTTTTCCCTGCCGAACAACTACCCGCTAGAATAGCTTGACCTGTCGCTCTCGTCATCAACACTTATCCACACACCAAGCCTGGGACGCATGTGGTCACCATCTTTATCGACAAGAACGGCGTGGGAGAATATTTTGACAGTTGTGGTTTTCCACCCCGTATAAGGTCACATCTGGAATGTATACGCAAAAACATTTCCCGAACATCTCATAGCACGCTACAACTTCAAAGCATCGCCTCAGACGTTTGTGGCCATTACTCTCTCATGTGCCGTCTTTATCGTGACCAGAACTTTCCGATGAAAACTTTCCTAAGCCTATTCTCTCCCACCAATCATACAGGCAACGACGCTAAGGTGGTGAGATATTACAACACATTTTTGAAAGAATGTAAGTACCAGCCACCCCTCAAGAGGCTGCGTCAAATCAGCGTACGCTTATAAAAGGGGCGTCCCCCGGCGGTGTGCTGGCCATAACCGCGACAGTCGTTGGAGCAAGCAAACATCATGGAAGTTCAAGACGTTTGCGCCCGCAAAGCAAAACCGGTGAAGCCGTTCGCCACCACTAGTATTTTCAAGAGATTGTTTCCGCTGGACCATGTCGATGCCAAGTGAGTCATCGTTGAAATGAGTGTCAAGAACAACTTTACGCCCTATATTCAGTTAGAAAAATGCGGAGGGAACTGTGCAGTGTTTAACTATACAGAGTGGCAAGAACTGGGCAGCTACAAGTTGGCCATATCAAAATTTTTCAGCAACACGCAACCTACTCAGAAGATTAGTCTGACTAATCATTAAATCTCTCTGAGACGCATGTGTGGTGACCGTATTGTCGTCATTAGCGAGAAACAAGACAATGGACTCAAACGGGGCACCTATATGGCACCTAGCTGGGTGCATCTTTGTGATGTGTGGGACCTCATCAACGTTGCCGTCTACCACCGGGATATGTGGTCGACACCCGTCGCACGCTATTGCAACGATTTGATCAACACACTCGTCGTGGATGTATGTGACACGCTAACAGAATCAGCGGATGTCATCGATCATGAACAGCCTACGGTGGAAACGCACATTAAAAACCTAGATCTTATCAGTGCTACCTACTATACACGTCAAGTTGTCGGTTTGGACTATTACATGCCGGATTGTGAACTAAAAACAATTTTACTAACGCATCTAAGAGACACTGTAGAAAAACGTATGAACGAATATATGCGGCATTCCTGTAAAAGTGTATAATAAATATTATGTATGATGTCTGTGAAACCTTTAATATATGTTTGTAAAACCTTTAATACTTAGTAAATATATGTTTTGTAATAGCGTGTTTTATTCATGCAAAACCTTTCCTTCCCCCTTACTCGTAGATACGAGTCTTGACTTGTTGAGCCGTCAAACTGTCACCAAATATTAACAGGGTCAATGACCTAGCTCACGGTTTTAAGGTCACGATCTCTTCCTGTATTGTCGAGCCACCAAACTGGCGCCAGTCATCAGGGAAAACCCATTGCAACATCATTCAAGGTCACGATCTATTCTTGTTCCAACATGTCTTGTCAACCCGCCAAACTGTTGCCAGGTCTGAGTCACTGGAAGAAAACCATTACCATATAAGGGGTTGAGATACCGGGAAAACCCATTATCTCATAGAGGGTGGGGAGGGGGCTGTGACACATACCTCCAAGGAGGGGGTAGTGAGGGGAATTGAAAGGGGATCTCGCGACTGCCAGCTGCTCGGTGGTTACACTCATCTCCAAGCGACCAGCCAGAGAAGATTCTAGCGATGCCGCACCCCTTACGTGCTCTGCAACCGGTCGGCTGCTCAGCGCTCAACCTCTATGCTCACTAGCAATGCCTCCCAGCGCTGAGGACCGCATGCCAATAAATAAATAACTCCAACGTCCCATCCCAATCTTACCCAGACATAAATAACCAATGAGTACAAATAAAAAAGCAATGAGTACACATAAAAATACAAGTACCAACATGATTGGAACAAGAACTAACATGTCTGAAAAGGATAGGTCAGGGGGAGGGGAAAACCAACAGTCAATCAGAGAGCGAAAACCACATTGCGTAACACCAAATCAGAGAGCGACAACAACATTGCGTAATCATCACAATATACACTCTCTACTCGTCGGGATCAATGGTCAAATTGGGTTGATAGGGCCAGCTAGGTAGTTATGTGTTTGTGGACCCTCCTTTAAGGGAAGTCCAACAAATCCCAGGGTGGTCCAACAAATTTCGGTGGTGGTGTGGGGGTCCGGACACACCCTTTTCCCACCCTTGCTAATATCATTCTAACTTACATTCTATTCTTAGAATAATCTTATCTCTGCCTGCCAACTGTTAGTATATTGTAGGAAGTGTGACACAATTGATGCATGCACTTACGCAGTACGATACCGTAGATATATTAGTGAAGTGTAGATTAGTTTAGATATTTCTCCTTTCTAACTCATTTACTATGGAATTTCGACGTGGAGAGCAATTATTGTATTTGATAGGACACTATTCAAGTCAAATTTTGGGTTTGCCATCAAACAAGAAAGTTTTGAGAAATTTTTTAAAAAAATACGTATAATTTAATTTAATTTACGAGAAAGTGCAAAACTAGTAATGCTAGAAACAACATATTTTGGCACAAAGCACGTTTACCAATGAGAGCCACACAACACTGTATTATAAAACTTGAGTCACATTCAGAATGGAGAAGCTTGCAGAAATATGTTGATAGGAGGACAGACATTCCAATCAAGAAAAAATACGCATTTATGGAATAACTGAAAGATCTGCTTGACATTGGCCATGCAAATGCACTGGACCTTATAAAAGTACCAAAGGAACAGTGTATTTCACTAGCGCCAAAAGAGAAGGGCCATACAGGATCCGGCTAAAAAAGAAGATAGGACATTTATTTATGCACAGTTATACATTTCGCGGACACTTTGTTTTCTCTTTAGTCAAAATATTATCCTTGTTAATGCTCGCGTAAAATGTTTTCTTATTCCTAATATAGACTAAAACAAAACACAATCTTCAAATATATATTTAATCAAATACAGCAATCGATTTAGTATGGTTGAAACAAACTATAGTTTGAATTTACTTTTCGAAATCAATTTTCATTTTTATAAAATAAGATGTTCAGAAATTATCAAAATCGTTAAGGTTTCTAAAATTAATTTGAAATTATATTTTACAGGATTGACAACTTGATTTTCAACAGCCTTATCCTTAAAATATGAAGTAACAACAAACAAAGCAAAATAACTATTAATCTCTACACAATCACGTAGTTTTACAAAAATAGAATTTGATAGCATTATCAAAAAATACTTGGGAAAATGATATATTTTGATTGAGTGAAGATATGTTTTTTATCACTTTCATAAACATTATTTCAAGATCCACCATCATTAATTAAGAACGACTGCAGTGTTATGTGTAAACAAACATTCGGTATTTACTTTATTACCAACAATGAAAATACCTAACATTATTAAGTGCTTTTTGCTTATTCCTTGAAACACACGCTATAATGTTATGTTATTCAATCACTGTACATTGTTCATGTAATAGCTGGAATATTTTAGAGCCTAGGCCTACTTTGCGCAAACAACCTTACATAACCTAGAGTATGACGTACTAAGTTTTTTAGCGCCTTGTCTTACTACCTGTTCGGATCATAAGTTATTTAATATATACATTACTATTGAGACAAGACTAAAAGTGATTGTTTTTTGTATTGAGACGTCTATATTTAATTTTTTAAATTGGCCTTGTAATCCGTATGAAAATTGATATTTTCCCCGAAAAATCCAAGAAAAATTAATTTCCCGCCCGAGTTTCGAGAACGTCCATTTTCCCGAATTCTTTCCTGAGGCTGGATTCTATCCCGCCCAGGCTTAGTAAATACACTCGTTCAGAAAGTATTCAAAATGTTCTTATACGTGGCAGATTTAAAGTTTGAATGTGGATGTTAGTGCGCCACGGACCCTACAGCGAGGTTGCAGGTCGAGTGTAGAATGAGAAGTAGAAAGAAGAAGCAGAGCCTTTTCCCTTGTATATAGACAGAGAAGGAGGATTCTGGAACCTTCCTATTTCATGAGATTTCACCATTATTTGAAAGATTTTTGAAACAAGAGAAAGAAACAAAGTTATTTGGGAGCTGCATTTTTTTTTCATAATCACTCAGAAGAGGGGTGTTAAGCCGGTGACAGAGTGTCGTTGTCAACAACATAAACAATAAAGTAAAATGACCATCCAAGTTTGTTAGAAGATTTTTTAACATATACGGATTCATTGAGCTTAATATTATAAAATTGTTTATTAATTTGAAATATATTAAGGGTAGGAACTCTTTGATTTGAAATATTACGAAAGGGAAAATCTATATTATTACAACATAAACAATGAATTTGGACTGTTTGAAAACAAATTGTTCTCTAGAATTAAACTCATTCCTTTAAGGTTGATTAGGCTATAAGTACTTGCAATATAAGCTTACAGGATATACAGAATAAACTGAAACAAGAGGCTAAGACGTTCTAGATTTTGCGAAACGCGGAAAAAAGGTACCAAAGAATTCATCTAGATACCATTAACAAACAAATGGAGTAATATATATCCCTGTTGAAGTCACTAAACGAACAAATGAAGTAATAAATAGCCACGTTGATTTTGCTCGCAATAGGATTGGTTGGCTAGAACATGTGGTATATTTCCCTTAATATTAAAGCTATCGCTGAAAAACACTTTAAGTTATTATTATTATTATTATTAGAACCGCGTCTTACTACCCGTTCGGGCTATACGCACTTACGCTAATGTGTAATGGTAGGGTGATAGTGAGATGAAATGAAGGACCTACAGTTTAACGTGGAATCCGAACCACGGTGGAGGCCTGGCATTCCCCACATTCACAAGATGTCTTGTCAGAGGTGAAGGAAGGGTTTGGAAATCAGATAAATCTGTGCCGGGACCGAGGATTGAACCCCGGCCGCCAGCACAGAAGTCTGACACCTTACCCCTAGACCACCAGGTCACCAATCACTTTAAGTTAAGTGAACGTTAAATTAACTGTATCGTGATGGCTTCCATTTAAAAAACACGAGAAGAGCTGTTACGTTACGTTAAAGTTAAGTGATCGTTAAGTTGGTCCTTATCCCAGCTTACACACACTAGTTATTTTACGAGCGACTAATGTCAAATTGCACAAATACACACTGATTTTGATAGAAAGCTCGTTCTAGCCTTATTTCATAAAATAATTAATACTATTATATAGTACTATTTTGGTATGTTAAAAGACCTTCCAGAACAGTAGAGGCAAATCCGTTCTGAAATACCTCTTATCTTAACGAAATACTACCTTGAGATTCTGGTACATAATTTGACCTTTCAGAATGGGCTTCCTAACCAAATTCATTGTATAAGTAAACCCCTATGTAAATAAATAGAAAGGGATATTTTTGTTGCTGTAGCATCTAGCTTAACTTGAAAATGGTTGTATCAGTTTTAATTCTTACATTCATTACTGTTTCCAGCCTATGGCCTGTCATAGCCTCAGATCTCTTATACTCTTAACTTAAGACTAGGACAGGCACAACATCTAGTCCCTGGCCGTTAATTCATCACTGTGAAAGGGTAAACCCACATGTCACCAATGATAAATTATTCGGCTATGCCGGGAGTCGAACCCGGGACCCTTATCTCAATATAGAGACACGCTACTAGCTGAGTCAAGGTGTCGGATGGTTTTACAAGTAAAACAATATAAATTACTTAAGCCTGCTTGTATATAGATTAGATAGCTTTTGTGTGCAACTTGGACAAGAGCTATTATTGTCTGCTAATGGATACGTTCTTCAGTTGATTACTGTACAGTTGTGATGCATTCTTTGTTTTAAGATTTGCATTTAACGTCTGTTCTGATATTTACTTTTGGTCTTTTGTAAGGACTCCACTTGAATAGGTAAACCTTATTTCAAAATTCAGCAATTCATGGGAAAGCGATTTAGAAATTTCACAACTTTAAATAAAGCTTGGTGTTTGATGTTTTTAATTCATTAGATTGTGTGAAAAAATGGCTTCAAATTTCCTTTTTCATAATGTGTGCTTGATTTTTTTAATGAATTTTATCCTCCATATGCATTAGTTTCCTCTCATCAATCAGCTTATCTCAAGAAATATTGGATGGTAAAGCTTTGGCTATTGTTGCAATATCATTTGTGCCATGTGTTTATTTAATTAGAATAAGACAGAGAAACTGTTTCGGCAAATACCCATTCAACAGGGGCTTTATGAAGCACGATTGAGATTTTTACTTTGAAGGTACCCTACCCACGAGATAATATCACAATGTACCGTAGTCTTTGAATTGATGGGATCGGCGCAATTCCTAAGAACGATCGCCCGTAAATTCGACGGGCATGGTGTCAAGCGAGTTAAGTGATTAGGAAAGTTTAGTGATTATTGTAAAATCTCACATTGCGGTGCATAAGATAATGTACTTTTGGTATGTAATTTTCTGGTTTGCAGCAGGGAAAGGAAACTACAGTACATGCGCCATTCACAGCCTGGGAAGTTCTATATTCTCGACGATAATTTATGTGGTTTTCAGAAATGTTAAATTTTTAAGTGCCGGTAGCCATCAGTAGTTGATTTAGATATAATTTCTTTGGCTTTATAGCATGGCCCTCATAAGGTCTAACTAAATTATATATTTCTCTAACCCCGGTATACAACATGCTTGACTCTGACCTGGACCCCTAATTTTGAAACTTACGAAAATACTCGCAAATCGCAAAACCAAAACAGCTAATTTTGAAAGGTTTCAATTGTCGCGCGAGTCGGTGTACAACCAAATGCACCCTCTTGTTGGACTCGTAATACGTAATAATGTAATTTTGTAATTTCTACAATAGCTGACGCAAACACAATTGTATGTCGGAATTGTCGGACTCGCTTGTCTGGAGGAGATGAACATTGTCCATCTCTTGCGGTTATGTAGTTGCGTTGGTTTGCGTTTAGCCAATAAAAAAACAAATATGGATGGACTACTAAAATCAAGTAATTTGAGGTTACTTGGTTTATGACAACAGATTTTGTAAATTAATAGAAATGAATACAGGATTTTCAATTTAAAAATATATATTCAACCATTTAAATATGTTTTAAATATTTATTTTTTATTTGAAAACGTTGATATGAATTTGACATCTATAGTAATCTTTGTTGTTTGTTTCTAATGGTTGAAATTACGTCTTGCGACTTTTCATTGTAGACAATCTAATTTGTATTTAAGAGAAGCGTAATTACAAGTGCGTTTGTGATTGCGTGGTTGTGAGTTCGACAAGCGGGTTATGTTGGTTGTAGACGGGCCAGTAGTGTTGTTTCGCTTGCAACTGAGTTTTCAATCCAACAACATTGTAAAACAATTGTAGCATTGGGCTACAAGAATTGAAGAGAAACTTGTTTCTTACCCCATTGCACCACGCCCAGCGCCGATGCAGAACACCAACGCAAGAAAATATCACAACTACGCGCACCTGTGGCCTGAATTAGACTGACTACCAGTATTATTATGAAGCAGTGACAAAGAACTTTAGATGCAAAGAGCTCTAGCGACAAAGACACTTTACTCGTCTATGTTCTAAAATAATCTCGAAGCTCTAAGAAACTGTTTTGAAGCTATGGTGTCATGCGCGTATTGTTCCCGAGTGTTACATATGTTGCCCCCCACCCTTTTTACCGTCATCCATTTTATTTGGGTTGTGTTGTATAATAGTAGCGGCAGGACATCTTGTCATCACTCTTGTACTTGATTATATTTGGGGAAGGAAAATCTCCGGCTTCAGATTGTTAAGATGTAAGGTATAAATTCTCTTTGGCAATTTTAGTATATTTTCCCTTTATTTAAAATTTTTGTTACATATTTCAAAATTCTCTTTCGGCCATTTCTTAAATGTTTTAAATAAAAATAAGATGTTTTTTATTTTCTACGTTGTTAATTTTGTAACTTAGTCGGGTCAATATTATCGATTGTTGAGATGTCGATTTAATTACTTGCTCTGGGAGGGATCGATCATTGAACTTGGGATATTATCAATATTTTTATATTTGTGAAATAATGTCAATATTGAATTCTATTAGTTACATATTTGATATTTTGACCTTATTGATCTTATTTTACTATGAAATCGTTATGCTTCAACGTATGTTTAGTTAATTGTCTTTTGAGAAGTTCTATGGAATAGTTTGTTATTATAATGGGATTATTAAGCGTTAACCGCATAATGGAATAGGGAGTAATTGTTCTGAGATTGTGATATTTTTGGATTAATTCTTATGTTTTATAAGAAATGTATTTTGCTAGTTAACTAATGAGGTTAACATGTTCATGAGTTATTCCGTAAAGAAACTTTACTAATGGAATTCTTGACGTTATGATAAGTTTGTTGTTGAGCTAAACCCACATTTGATTATGTTGTTCTTTAATGCTGGCACTCAAAATAATTGATGTTTTTTCTTTTAAAACTTCGCATGTCGTCAGAATGTGGAAATTATAGTTTGTCGAAAGCTTCTTGTATATTTCAAAGATTATCTCTATATAATATTTATTATATTATATATTTTCATATGATGAATAAATATCAACTTAAAACTAGTTCATGCAATTATTATTCTAATGGTTCACCATACCCATAGGTAGTGTATTTTTACATGTCTTTTCGTTTTACTTTAATTTTGGGATATATACCTTTTCGTTAATGAGCTCTACGAGGTTGACCGGCCATATATTTACTTCTGCAACTGATGTGGGTTGAGAGATCTGAGTTTCGAATGTTTGATCTCAGGCATCCAAAGGACAGAACTCCAATCGCTCACTCCTATTGCCCCCTTGTTATTCATTGTTGTTTGGACCTTCTGTTTATTCCTTATTTTAGTTATGGAGCGTTCACCATGACGTGCTAAAGGATTGGGGCAATGAGATGCCACAACACGCCATGATACAAGATACATAACTGGATGTAAACACTTATTGTATTGAGTGCATCATGTAAAAGGATTTGTTTAGTTTTATTAGGAAACCATCTTCCAGTTGTATGTATCTAAGCTTGTTGTCTCAAAATTTTCTCAGTTTATATGGGTAAAAGTTAACCCGTCTTCGTACTCAATATCCACTTTAGCTCATTTGATAGCATGCTTGTCTGAAACTAAAATGTTCACGGGATAGATCCCACCGCGATTTAAATATTTAAACTTTTAGTCTGAATTTAAATCACTTGTTAATAATTAAAATACAGTAATACATTATTTTATTTTCGCAACTATGTTAAAAACATAAATATGCCCTAAAGGTTTTTCCCATGCGAATAATAATTAGCTTGCTTAGCCTTTTTTTTAAAAATATGTACATTTGTATGCCATAGAACCTATTAACTTAATTTTTAAATAATCACCTAGATGCAAACTTTCAAAATTAATGTACCGTTTTTAATTTACTACTTTGTTAAATTACTTTTAAGGAATATTATGGTAGTATACGCAGGTTCAAATAACTTGTATACTTAAAAAATATTTAAAACAGCTCATATATGCTTACTAATACAATCATTCAAAATTAAAGTATAAAGTCTGATAAAAAAAAAGTACTGGTGATGACAGGATTTGAACACGTGAACACTAAATTATGAGGACGTCACTCTACCAACTCAACCTTATTGACAGTTAGGGAAATATATTTGAAAAAAATAAAATATATAATTATTCTTTCAGCCAAACAAATAATTTTATGGAAGTATCTAATAAAGTGTATAAAGCAATCATATGTTTTTATTCCCTAAACCTATTTTGTAGAATGGTAGGTTTATTTCAACAAAATCACTCTCAGAAAGCTGCAACCGAAGAAGGGGGATGGCATCTGTTTTGTTATTTTATGCTCTACTCGACAGACAAGGTCTGTCTCGCATGGTGTGAGGCTGGCGAGTAGAATCCACTCGCTATTCGATAGTGTGACGTCAGTTTTCACAGTACAGAAGTTTCAAAATTAGGGGTTTGCGAGATTGTGTGCGAGATGAGAGAAATGCGCTAGCGAATCGCTACTCGCACGTTTCAAAATTAGAGGTCCTGAGAGCAGGCCAGCCACATCCAGGGGGGATGTTGCCACTATATTACTGGTCCTGGGTATAAAAATAATGTTTTTTTTCTAGTACAAGAAAGAAAATATTTTAAAAATTAAATATGATTAGCAAGCAATAAAATACTTATCTATACTAAGGATTAGAGCATGCCCAGTCAACCGACTGGGATTTACTCCCTAAGAACGTACAGAAAGGAAAAAAGTATTTCAGCAGGCCTAGTAGATATAGCTGAAAACTTGGATAAGGTCTTATACAGGCTAGGGACTCATTGGCCCTCCTATGCGATGAGCTCGATATTGCATTCTAGCTGAATTACAACACAATTATTCAAGAGTTTGCCATGTAGAGAATCAGGAAAACAAAACTTTACATGTTTGGTTAGGCTTGTATCATATGAATACTCATGGAAGCTGTAAAGTATTTAAAGCTTGATTTACTAAATTTAAAATTATACTGGATCGGTTTTAAATGTCCTATAAGAAAGGGGGCCTGGTCTCTGCCTCTGATACCATACCCAATTAGAGCACCCGAGAGATTGGGGTAAGCTTATCTTTAGAAATAGATGTTAAAGAACTTCTGTGTTGGGGGTTCAATCCTCGGTCCCAGCAGATTTATCTGATTGCCAAACCCTTCCTTCACCTCTGACAAGACGTGTATTAATCACAACTTGTGAATGTGTGGAATGCCAGACCTCCACCATGGTTCGGATTCCACGTTAAACTGTAGGTCCTCCATTTCATCTCACAATCACACTACCATTACACATGAGCGTAAGTGCGTACGAACCAAACGGGTAGTAAGACGCGGTGCTAATAATAATAATAAAACCTTACCTAAACAGTGTTAGATTCACACTCAATTAGAATAAATTGAGTGGCATTAAGTGTGAGATTCCCAGCGTACCCTTTCCTCCACAACTACTATATACAATATCAATGTTCTTATATCTTAGGGATTAAGGCATTAAGGCTAAGCCTACCCATAAATGCACGGTTATAAACAACAACAAAAATGTTTTAAAAATATCTAATAATTCAACATTGTTGTTTTTTAATTATTTTAGTAACATATTTGGGCATCTTTCATAATTCTTATGGAATTTTCAAACCATGCTAAAAATAGTTATTGAAATATTTTCGTTAAAATGTTTTCATTCAAGTGCATTTTAAATGGGTAAACAAAAATTATTAATAGATTTAATTATTTTCTTTGTACAATTAAGCTAGTGTGTTTGTTTATAACATATTATTTAATAAATGGTACGACAAAATCATTAGCTACATACTCTCTCGTATAGGTTATTTATTATAGTGACAAAATCTTCAAAAATTCTCTAAATTTACCTTAAATAATTTTTTCTCTGATAAATAAGTATCCAGTACTATTTATCACTAACCTCCCCAGATATTTGAAAAAAATAGTTAAAGACTTTTTAAAAAAGTTGATTTATAAAGCAACGACCCGAGTTCGTTTCTACTCTGCTCAGTAACACGACCCGGCTGCTAGGCCTTGTATTAATGGCCCATGGTTTTTATTGCAAGGGGGCCATCTCTTAAATTACATAATGCTTTTTTACATGATTTTAGATCCTCCCACCTCTCTAGCTTACGTAATTTTTAAAGATTTGGTAAGTCATGTTATTTTAATCGTTTAGTTTTTTTAGACATGAGGATTGGTAATACCCCACTTTGGTATACACATGGTCTAAGGCGTCACTCTCACAATATAATAGTCTGCCGATGACTGGGAGATCGTGGGTCAATCATAATCGGGTGATATTTCCTAAATATTCCCCCCCCCTCTCTCTCTCCATGCGAATGCGGGTACACTTCCTCTAAATTGAATGTATTTATCCATAACCCACTGGCGTAATTAATTCATACCTAAACAGGCAAAATTAATTAAGGAAATGTACCCACATTTGTGTGGGAGAGTAGAAGAAAACGATTGAATAAAACCTCCCCAAAATACCCTCAGCAGGGTTTTGAACCCCCAGACAGAAGCGTCTAGCTGGATAGGATGGATAGGCTAATTTTTCTTCTCGAGAGTATAATCGTATCTTGACGTTTTATCTCCCCACGTTTAGTCCAACTTGGTCGCCTACACACTTTACGGTCCGGCTCTACACTTCTTATCTCTGTCATTTCTAGGAAAAGTTTGCTTGCAGCCTTGTCACGGTCAGCCAGCCTCCCAAGTGTTTAAACAAACCAGTTATTCTGCCAACCTGATGGCTGGACTCTACCAGTTTGTATAACGTTAGCAACGCCATCTATTTTGAGAGCTGAAAGCTCAACACATCACCAGAGAGGGTAGGCAGGCCCTTAAAGTGCGAGATTCCCAGCCCACCATTTCCTCCACAACTACTATATAAAATATCAATGTTCTTATTTCTTTAGGGATTAATATTAAGTCTTGTATTATAAACTTACGATTTTATTTGTAGTCAGAAATAAAAGTTTGGAGGTTGAAATAAGCTTTTCTTTATTTAACAAATACATCTTACATATTGATTCTTAAAGTAATTTTGTTGCATTTTTCACTCAGCCTACTTAAATTATGGGAGTTACCTGATCATGCGTGTTTAGTGTTTGAAGTTTGGTAAAGTAGTCTCTGAACCTAGGCTTACAATTTACTTTATGCTGGATTTTGCCACTATATAATATATCGTCCACCAAATGGAGTTAATTTTTTGAGGGGTTTGATAGTTTATTTGCTGTTAATGACTAAACTCACAAATAAAATTTATAAAGCCAATCACAAGGTAGCCGCTTGTATGAGAAAGTGAGTAGACCATGTTAGAATGGCTAGCTGATAAAGTATATAAAACTGATGTTACCAACAAGGATTCCCAGCATAACAAATCTTTCCTCTTAAGGAAATATTTGGAGAATAGCATGCACCTACATGTACCAAATTTCAACACATTTAGCAAGATGTAGGATAATACAAGTTCTACCAGATCTTACTAAACTCAAAGTGGATCTAATTGAATACGCTTAATATTTAAGGAACATGTTTATTTTATTTAATAAAAGATAAAATAAATACTGCCATAGGTATTCACGAATAATGATAATGATCATCTAAATAAAAATAATTCCATATTAAAACCATATAATTTCATAACCTTTCTAATAATATGAATTAAAATCAATCTAACTTAAAGTGTATTAAAATGTATTTAATATTTTGGGTATCACATTATAATTTCCTTAACTATTTCCATTTCTAATGTTTAATTTTTAAATTCATAATTTTTTTAATATATTTATATAAAATAATTAAATATAACATTGGTTTTCCTCACTTTAAGATGGTGAAAAATCACCAAAACATGTCATTGCCATAGAAGAAAAACTTAAACATATATAAAAACAGGAGAAAGGAATAAATATAGTAAATAAGTTATAACCTTACTATAAAAACATTTTTTCACATACTATATTGAAACTAACAATTGGTATGAATAATGGTTGTTCCCAGATATTCTTTCAAATATAACTTTGTTGAATGACACCTGGACAAAGGAATCTGACAAGAAACTTTTGATATCAATAAACCAAGTAAAAGGTTATGGATTTTATTTATGTGTCTGTCATTTTTCAATATCTATCTCTCTATGTACAGGGGCGTAGCTAGGAATTTTTTTCAGGGGTGTGGGGCAGGATAGGAAATCAAACTTCAGCAAATAGATATAAACCCTTAGATTTTGATTTTACATAAGGAATAAATTTAAAATGTTATGTTTTATCTATTGGGGCAGATTTAAACATATTTTCTACATTTTACTTTTTTTCCTTGAAATGGTTAGTTATTTTTTATAAAACCATATGAAAGTTGATATTTAATTTAAATTATTTAACTAAACAGAAAATCACTAAAAATAAGCCTAAAAAATATATACTATATAACTTAATTGAAAGGTAACAAATTCTGTTATAATTACTAAATTTATTAAATATATTAGTTTAAAATATGTACACATCACATAATAAAAACTATTATTGTCCTGTCTTGAGTTTGCATTATATATAATACAATCCCTTATCTTAAAGTTTTTTTGTTTTTTTTTACATTTTGTTTAAAACGTCTTCGGATCATCCATAATTTCTCTGTGAATAGACTTTAAAACCAAATCATTAAGTTTATTCTGTGAATTGATGTTTTTTAGGTAGTTTTTTAACCGCCTCAATGAGGAGAAGGACTTTTCTGCGGTGGCAGTTGTTATTGGTAATGTCACCGCTAATTTATTATAGGTGTGTACCGCTGGAAAAATATTTTTTTCACATTCAATGAGGACACTTATGAAGTCACAAGGATGGTAAGCTTTTTTTATCCATGTTCTTTTCCACATATGAACTTCGCAGGTATAGATGAAGCATCAATGCGCCACTGATTTGTTAAAGTTACACAGCATATTTTTATTTCATTGTTAGTCAGCTTTAGACATTTTTCTGAGAGTAAAAAAGAAAGCTTTTCCAAAACATTATTGTGATTTCTTGAATAAAAAAGCCAAAAAATGGCGTATAAAGGGAAACCCTAATACTCTTTGGAATTGTTTATGCTTAAAGTGCAATTAAACCTAGTAGTTTGACTACAACAAAATCTAGGTATCTGAATTGTAGCTCCTAAACTATCAGTAATTTGCTGGACCTCAAGGAAAACGGCCTAAAACAAGGTTTTGGCATCATCTCTAATTTGTTGAATTTCTTCCTTCAACGATTCAGCATGATTTATAGCAGAAGGAAGATCTAACTGCTTTTGATTGAAGGAAGGTGCATAAGCTGTGCGCCAAACCAAACACTTTGCTTACAACATACAACACCAAAAACTGGCTACTATTCAAAGCTGAAATTAGCACAAATGATTTAGAGAATGATTCTGCATTGCTGAAATTTTGAATTTCGCTCAAAGCTTCCAAAATTGGAAGACAAAGTTCCTTAAAGAGAATAATAGAATACAGGTGTCCAATCCAACGAGTTTCGCAGAACTTGAGGAGGCGTGTTCTCAGTGCATCACTGTTTTTTTGATGAGAATGTTTTTCAAAACTGTGGAACGTTTGGTTGAAAGCCTAAAGAGTGAAATTATGTTTTTTAAGGTCGTTAAACTGTTCCTTATATCTGGAAGTGAGCATGAGCGACAAAGAACAAGGTTAATTACATGACTGGGGCAGTGGACGTAAATTACTTAAGGAAAGATGTTACATATTATGGCAGCACATCATTTGAAATGTCCGCTCATTGCTGCAGCACCATCATAACCTTGACCTCTCAAAATTTCATGTTTACACCCATTTCTGAAAACTCTTTTTGTTAAGTCTTTGCAAGACCCAAACCACATACATCTTCAATTGGAACAAATTTTAAAAATCTTCTTTTAAAACAAACTTCCTATTTTCTTTTATTTACAATATTAGATAAAATTATGTCTCCACATGCATCAATTATTTCATTTTTAATATGTGGACTAGTATAAAATGAGTTATTCACACAATTTTCTAAATGGTTCTTTAGAGTTTTGTTGCCACTTTCAATTCTAAATCATAAACGGGCTCTAAAATTTCCTTCATTTGTCCCTAAGGGGGGAGAGTCTTCTGTTCTTACTGGCCCAGAATCAGAGTGACCACACTTTTTTTCAAAATTTGTTCTAGTCTTCCTTTATCCAGTTTTCTTTGAAAATTATCAGTTTTATTTTCGAAAATTGCTAAAAAGTTCTGAGCAGAAATTTAATATTGTTGGTGGCCGGCACTTGCTTCGTGCCTTCTAAAAATCTTCTTAGGAGTCTTTCCATCGTTTAAAAGGGGCGTTAACAAATACCTCCAAAATAACATTATTTCCCTTGCCTACCTCAGAATCTTTTGTGAAAATAATGCAATATTTACAAAATTCCCCTTTTTTAAATTCTGAATATGAAAGACACTGGAATTCAGACATCCATTTTTTCTGAAATTTAAATTTTCGTTGTCCAAGTGGAAACTTCTAAAGATCATTAGGAACCCAGGCATTTTGAAGAAAATTATACTTTTCCACATGTGCACATGCTTTCCCCACCAAGTCCAATATCAAGAGAGTTTGGAGTTGCAGACTATCATGTTCCAGGCAAGGGATACATACAAGTGGAGTAGGCTTATTAATTGAGTCCGCTAATGTTTCTACCACTGAACTATGACAAAAGGTGGTATTTACAGGCTTATTTCCACTGTCTTATGCCACTTATGAACTTGACTCACTAGCATTTGGGCAATTCTTCTTACTTTGTTTACTAAAAAAGGTTAAAAAGGTCCCTTTGCCTTTTACTCATCTTTTTCGACATGCGAAAATTCATTATACAAACACGTTCCAACGAACACCACTCCAATGCCAAAGCTTGGCACAAACTACCCTAGCTGCTGGAATGTTCCTCCACCCTACTGTAACGTTGAATACTTGGGGGTAGAGGTTGGAAGGAGGGGGTTATCTTCCGTTACCTAGGCGTAAAATTCCCCGCTACCACCTGCTTGTTTGCAGACAGCCCTTGACACCACAGAAAATAAATATATACACTAGCGCCGGACTGAGGGTTTTCACATAATTTATTTATAATTTAATATTTAATTTAAAACCTTATTGAAGAGGAAATCTTGATGGGGTGAGGTGGTGGGGGGATATCCCAATATCTCTCCCAGCTATGCGCCTGTATATATATATAAATGTAAATAAAGATTAATTCACATATATACACAATAGTTAAAATTGTGGATAAGCCACAAAAATATCTCACAATGGCCATGGAGCTATTTATAGGTTTTATATAACACAAGCTACAGTTTTGGGAATTTATAAAGTATATTTACAGACCAAAACAACAATTGAAATAATAAATAAAGTTATATTGCTTCTTTATAAGCTGAGGGTGTTTAATTGAATGATAATGAACTTGGCACAGTAACAGTCTAGCTCCCTCTCCATTCCTCTATCCAGTCAGCAGCTACACATTTTGTAGTTTTATCCCAATTCACTCCCTGTCCTTTCCAGTCATCCATCAGCCTTATTCTATAATGCAAAACCTCACACAAATGCTTTTCAAGAATTTTGCCGCCTCCTCCTCCCCCCTAGCTGTAATACAAAGTAAACTGCCATTTAATCGTTACCAAACACACTCTTTGAATTAATAATCCTGACTTTTAAAAATCAAAGATGAGTAAAGTGACCATCCCTACGTGCATTTGGTAATATAATACTACTTACAATTTAAAATTGAACTCTATTTCTAGCAATTTTATTTTACATTTGATCATTTTTTATGTTATTATTGCATAGCCATTTCTATAAAAATATGTAGTTTCATACTAAAAATATGTCTAATTTCATGTTCAAACCAAATAATTCATATTGTAAGAATGTATGTATGTGTGTGTGTATATGTATGTATATATATATATATATATATATATCCATCCTCCATTCTAAAGAAGACCTGTCTGTGTGAGAAAATTCATAGCATTTTTCATCTTTTATCATTAGAATTAACCTTCAATCATCATTAACTGATCAGTGTACTCCATATATAGTCTTTGAAGTTTGAGGTTTGCTTTGACAATTTCCAACACCTCTTTCAAAAGTGTACGTTTTGGAAACCCCAAAATTGTTTTTACCCAAACATGACTTTGACTGTCCAAGCTATGTATTGGTCCTAAGAAATCATCACATATAACTCTAAGCCTTTGTTCTAATCCTTCTTGAACAAGAAATTTAACAAAGAGAAGAAGACAATGATGGTACTCGGCTTTGGAATCAAGAACCAAACATACAGAAAGCAATTGTTCAAAGTGCATGATTGTGGTCAAAGAAGAGTTATGAAAAAAGTGTACAGACATTGGGGTTTGAAAATATGAATGTAAACTTGTTAAAGGAAATTGTGTAATATTCTGAGTTGGCAGTGTTTTGATGCCACTGTGAGTTAATGAGCGTTGCAATGAATCTTCATGGTTTCCTATTTCCAGCCATGAAGATAGGTTGGGAGAAAAAAAGAAAGCATTTCCATTAGAAAGTGATAGCATCGGTATTCCTTTTTCTGTAATGGAAAAACTATCAATTGAAATATTTTTGCTCAAGTTGGTATGCACAGTGGGAATTAATTCATTTTTTACCAAAACTTTATGCTCCAATATGTCCCAAACAGATACTTCCCCATTAGATGTTAGGACCATTACATGCTGTTTACTGTTTATAGATAGTCGCGATGTGCTTGAAGAAAGAACTATAGGAGGTAATATACGACATCCATTATTAGTGTTTATTATATGGAGAGTAGCATCTTTGCAAGCAACTGCCACAAAGTTTTTGTTAGCTCCTACTATACAAGCTTTTCCACCCAATGCTGCCTCCCAAAGGGTTGGAGATTCCAAAGAAGAACCCTTATGCATACGTAAAGTTGTGGAAGGATCATAAATACTATTTTTAGCTATATGAATAATTTCCAATCTTTGACTAACACCCAAAACTTGACAGCTTGTTCCACTTAAAATGTTTGCTGAGGGCAGAATTAATACTCTTTGGCTATCTGGAGATATACTGGCCTTATCTTTATTTGTATTTAATTTATCTGGTGAAACAATTGATTGTGTTGGTTTAATGCAAGGAAAATTATATCCCAACTTTGATTCTTTCTCTATGTGACATTTAACAACAGGAGAATTATTGCTAGATGATTTATATAAAGTTTTCAAGTCATTTAACCCACTTACCTTATCCTTTGAATTTTTATTTGGCAATTGATAATCTGTTCTAAGAATTACCTTTTGAGGGGAGGTGTAACTGGTCTTAATAGTAACATTGGGTTTTACAATATCATCACGCTTTTCAATTAATATACGGCTTTTTGGCTCTGATGAGCTACTAAATGTTGGCTGAGAACTTGTTGATCCAAAAGGAACAGGCACATCAATAGAATCGGGGGCTGGTGGAATGTACATAGGTGTAATTCTACGTTTACCATCTGATGTTCTAGTTTCTATTTGCTTGTTTATTGGCCCCTTCATAGGAGAAGTTGGAACCACTGGCTTATCAACATGATCAGAGTGGTTTGTTGTTTTTGATAAAACTAAGGATTCACTTTTAATGGTAGTTCCTATGAGCTCTGAGCATTCTACTACACTTGTTTGACATAAAGATGCAGACAAATTTTTGCCATACATGCGTTCATGAAGTGTGTTCTTCTCTTCAATTGTGAGACATTTACCCAGTTCTTCTTCCGAGAATTCTATATAAGCAACAGTTCCATCCCATGAACACGCCATTAACCGATGATTAGAAAAACTCCATGACATATCAAGCACAGAGTTATTAAATAAATCATGAATTACTATTAATGGCCTTTTCAATGATGTTAACCAAACAGACAAAGACCGATCACGAGAACCAATAGCACAGCAACAATACTGTTGAGGCTTAGTTGACGATTTGTAAGACTTTTGAAGTATATTGGAATTAAAGCGCACACAAGTGACAGCTTTTCGATGACCAACAAAATCCTTATCTTGACGCCAACCCTCACGTTCAACAATTTGAGCTGTTGGTCCTCCACCATTCATAGCATGAGCAGATACTAAATACAAGCCATCTGGAGACCAGCTTAATCGAAGCACATGAGTGGTTCCTCCACATTCTTCAAATGGCTCATGTATGACCGCATCTTGCTTCCAATCAGCAGTTCTCCAAATACGAAGCGTTTTATCATCTGACTGAGATGCAATATATTTACCAATTGGATCCCAAACAACTCCTTTCACCAAACCTGTGTGTCCTTTCAAAATAGCAATCATTTCTGGCATTTTAAGAGCATTCCACACAATTACAGTATTATCTACAGAACAAGAGGCAAGCCAAGCATCATGAGGAGACCAGGCTAGATCCAAAACATCACCCCCATGGCCACGCAAGATAAAATTACATCGCCATGTTTCAACATTCACCTTACCACCACTCCCAAACACAGAACTGCTTCCTGTTTGAGACTGGCTTATTTTCCAGATCATAATGAGCTTATCATCACCACCAGAGGCAAGAAATTTTCCTGAAGAATTCCAACGAACACAGTTGACACAAGCCAAATGATTATCCATTTGGCAAAGCATTTTTGGATGGCTTTCATTTTTCTCAGCTTCCTCACTGATAACTGGACCCATGTTCCAGATGACAATTCTTCCACCAGAATCCTTTCCTTGTCCTCCAGTAGCAAATCTAGAACCATCTGGATGAATATCAATGGAGAATATTGGTACACCATCATGTGTTACCCAATGTGGTTTCAAAAGCTTCATTGGGACTCTGGAAAACTGTTTAAATTTACAATATATATTTATATATATATATATGTATAAAATGGTACATTTTATACACAAAATATTTGAACTATTCAAACTACCAAATTAGGATTGATTTTAAAAGAACAAGCTTTAAGTGGAGATGGAAAACACACATTAAAATAAACACTCAGCTTTCTAAATTCAAATTGGTAGTTTACCTTTTCCAGTTATTATTGCAAAAATATAACTACTACTCTTTTTTGTATCATAAAACACCACATTTAATCATTAATATTTTTAGAACTACTACAGAGTATTTTAACATTGACTAGTGATTAAATGATATCTTTACGTATGCATAGATATAGAAGATTATTGGTGGTGGTGGTGGTAGTGGTAGTGGTAGTGGTGGTGGTGGTGGTAGTAGTAGTAGTAGTAGTAGTAGTAGTAGTAGTAGTAGTAGTAGTAGTAGTACTGGTAGTAGTAGTAGTAGTTCAATTTCGATTACAATTTCCTTTATTATAGTGCTGGCTAACAGTCGTAAGACCTATAACAGGCCAGTACTGAAAAGTACACAATACCTTACAAATATATTTAACTACACGAGAAATTAAGATAAACAATAATAGCTAAATAATTATATATACTGATGAATAGTTATAAAGAGAATGGTAAATAATAATGATAAGAATAAAAAATAGTAATAATAACACATATCTAAAGAGTGGTTAAAAGCAGTAACAATATGCAAAAAATAAATCAGAATATTGTAAATTTAAACATTACATGCAGAACCTCTAAATGATAAATTATTGATATGGAAGTTCCTTAAATAACTCTCCGAGTTTAGCTTTTCTTTTATGATAGAAGTCAAATTCAACAACTATAGAATTGGCGCTACATATACAATGACCTATAGGGCTCACCTTATAATAGCTATTGAGAAAAAAGAAATTGGATTATGAGAAGCCCAAGAAGGGATATGAGCGCCTACACAAGATCCAAGGCAAATTTTCAAGAAATTTTGCTATTGAAGATATTAAAAACAAAAAGGGCATCACAATAAAGTCCAGGCAAAAAGAGAGTTTGGAGCCCTAAGAGGTTTTGAATTCTGTCATAATCATAATAAATCCAGTTAGTAAAGAATTTATCATAGTACGCAGCGACAAATTTTATTTAAACGTTCTCCAACCTAAGTGAATCAGTTAAGGTAATGGAATTCCAAGCAACAGTAGCATATTCTGATTTAGATCTAACCAGGGCGTAGTACAGACATACAAACAGTCAACTTTCTTAAATGATGAAGTAATAAATTTAATAAGTCCAAGTAATTTATATGATTGGTCAACATGATAGTGAAAGTAAAGTTTGTTATTCAGGAGAACACCAAGATCATTAATTCATTAATATAAAAGGTGAAAGCAATGTTTTCACTGTCAAATTTATAAGAAAAAGATAAAGGATTAGTTTTCCTATTAAGCTATATTGATTTGGTGTTAGCCATATTAATAGACACAACAATAATAATAATAATAATAATAATAATACCCATTAAGTACTAATTACGCTAATGGGTAAGGAATTGGAAAGGTTAAATATAGAGGAAGTGAACCTGCATTTGTGTGGAGAGAGAGTGGAAAATCATTTAGTAAAAATCACTTCCAGCTCACCAGAGCGAGATTCAAACCTCAACCTCCCCGTCCTCAGCAGTCTAGCTCAACCCGAAACTAGCACATTAGCTAACTACGCTAATGAGGCGGGTAATGCGGGTATACTTCCTCTAAACATAACCTTCCTAATCCATAGAACCAATGGTGTTATTAGTACATAAGCTTATAGCCCAAGCAGTGCTAAAAGAAATTAAACATAATATGAGAATTTGCCAAAAGAGGAAAATTTAATTATACTCTAAACATTAAAATGTGTGTTGAGTATTTTTTATTATTTTATAATATTGAAAATAAATAATTATCTGATATAAAAGTTATTATTTAATTAAGAGTAAAACTTCAACATTCCTTTCCTGACAAACATATACAGGGTGGCTGCATTTATTTAAGGGACATGAGAGAAGACAAAATGTGTAGTTACCTTCCCCCTTGGAACAATTTTACTTTAAATTCAAAAGTATTTGACCTTGAACCAAGAAAAGTTTTCATCTGTGGTGCACTTTTTTTTATGTCCTTCGCTAACAATATTAAGAGGTTCAGCTATGATGTACAACATATAAAAGGTCCCATAACTAAAATTAATTGGGAAAAGCTGATGTAGAGCAATAAATTAAATTAATTTCAAAATCTTTTCCCCAGTTAGCAACTAAAGATGACCATTTTTGATGAAAATGTATGGTATTCATTTATGGAGATGAGCAGTTCAGAAATTTGAAGAACCATAAACAAATAAAAATGATAAAAATTATAGTATTACAGAAATACTTTCAATATTGATATTAGACTCCACATGATTGGTATTTGAATTAATGAATAAACAGAAAGGCTTATGTATTACAACTCTTTATTTAACCGGTTTTGGTGTGTCTATTTATGATTAATTTTTCGTTGGCGATGTTTGTGTAAAATAAAATTAGATTTTTTTCAACAAGCTTTCAGCAAGTTTCTATTTAAAAAAAACTCATTAAATAATACTCACCTTTATCAACAAAGCAATAATAGCTAGCATAGAGTTGAGAATGTAAACTTTAAGAACTGCAGGATTTCTTTAATAAACTAGACCCTAGGGAAGTGCAGATATTAATTCATTTATATACAGATAGCGTAGTAATTGATGTGGCGCGTACATGAGTCTATAGCAAAAGTGAATTGGAAGTTCAAGCATAATAAAAAGATTAAAAAACTGTGTAACAATAATAATATAAGTTTTGGGGGAAAAGAACAAGCCTGTTACACATAAATAACCAATATCAATATATTTGTATTTCCTTTTTGCGTAAGGCAGGCAGCATACCAAAACTTAAGCCTAGTTAACACGGTGCAATAGCTGCTTTGATGGCCACAAAGTCTAAGGCGTCACTCTCGCAATAGAATATACTGCCGATGACAGGGATATTAGGGTTCTACTTCTAAATGTGTGAAAAGTTGCTGGGATCTTCTATGCTGGCCCTTGCTATTTATTCACCCGGGCTGGTCAATGACATAGTTATAGGCATAGTTTTTTGTAATGTTTGACAATGTATGACGAGCGTAGAACTCTAAATAAGATCATTTCATTTGGCACTGTGTGCAAATATAAAACGTGAAGCAAAGTATAGGATAAAGAGTGTGAGTACAGTAAAATGGCTGCATAAGAGGTATTTAGGAGCATCATCAACATTATTTAAAGAGCTGTGTGATCACGATCCAAGTGAATATGAAGCTGTTTTGAGAATAACTTCTGCGTTAAATAGCACCAACCTTTCAACACACAGACAAAACAATGCATAAAATTGTATGAACAAAAGAAAAATTGGAAATCACTAACACTGGTTTCTTGTTTCAGCAACAAAACTCAAAATGCTGTCAATTTTTCTATTTATTGAAGGCATTCATATTGAAAATGGTCCCAGAAGTATGTGAAGCTATTAGCGAAAGTAACCGATCTGCGTGGTGTGGCAAGGCCAGTATCCAGTAAAAGAAAAATATTTGAAGTAGCTGGCCAACTCACAGTCAGTAACTCAGTCAATCTGTTTACATGAAGCCATTAGCTTATTCTCAGCTACTGGCTCAATCGATGCAAAAGCCAACTCGCACCGTGTAAACCAGGAATTAGGTGAAGTATAAATGAAAGTTTATTTGTAAAACTAATTTCTTGTTTACATAAGGAACTAATATAAATTTTAACAGCTACAATAACTTCATTTAGAATAGTGTTCAGTCAGTTTTTGTGTTTACCTGTTTGCTTTCTTTTCAACTGGTTCAATAAACAATGACAGGAAATAGTCTCATTTACATAACTATTTCTGATGTTAACACCTTTCAAGTTCACCAGTACTGTACTATATTGTTTGAATGTCACAATATAGTTAGTAAATCTTGAAGTAAATTAATCATTTCAACCATAGAAGCCATGGCAATAGAACCTGCAAAAAATAATGTGGAAACACTAAGTCCATTCCAATCTGAGCAGTCTTGAATAATAATATATCTTAGTAAAAATGTTACATGCACATTTAAAAAGATTAATAACTGGTAAGGACACTAAATTTCAGACACAATCGTGATTATTTGATAATTTATTGTGACATCTAAAAAATGAAATATGTTTTTTTTAAACTACGAGTTTTTTTAAAGTAAGGACCGTTTTGCAATAAAATAGGAACTACTATATCTTTTTGAGTGATTTTTTTAAATCCGATTCTACATAACTTCAGCTTCCTTTCAAGATAGTTTCTGTTGTTATTTAAACATTTGTAATACCGTGAGATAAGTTTTTTTAGACCCTTGTGATAGAAGTCTGCCACCAGTGAGAAAAGCCATTCCAAGAGACAAGCAATAAAGAGAAAGATAGACAAATGTGAAGAGAAAGACCAGAGAGTAGAGAGACACACACAAGAGAGAGAAAGTAGAGTGAGGCAAGAGAGGAGAGAGAGAGAGAGACAAGAGAAAAATTAAGGGAAAAATTAAATTGATTTTTTTTTCATGTGTTTTAAGTGTGATATGTAGGAGCAAGTGAAATGCAAGCTCTAATGAAAATTAAACGTAATATAGGATCCAGTCAAATGTTTCAGTCTACACTACAATAGTTTTTGTTTATTTGTTAGTTAATAATAATAATTGTTAATCTTTTTTCTTTACAGGCTAGTATAGAAATCGAGTCCTAAGGAACTGGTTCAATCCAAGTAGGAGCAAGAATTTTGGTATTAAAAAAATAAATATTTAAATATGTTGTATCAGGTAGCCTATGTGTGCCTGGGTTGAGATATTATATCAGGGAATTGAACCAGAACCAATAGTTATCTAGGTGAGTTTGTAATTAGTACATTTAGCAGTTTAGCAGATGGAGTGTTCATTCTCAATGTCTTACTACTTACTACCCCTCTGAGCCATCTTCATATTTTCACTAAATGAGGGAGGTAGAGTGGGACACTATTTAGGAAAACCATCTCTGTGCACCCAACCAAAATTTTAGTACTGACATATTCGCCAGCAAACATAATAAAACTGATACCTTAGTCTGTCTACGCTCAAACACGAGTCACACAGGTTAATAATGGCTTACTCTAAGAGGTAGAGAGATGAGGAGGGTAGTTTATAAGCAATGTACTTGATTTGAATGGCGAAAGGTAGGAGAATAGTGACCCACATACAGTTTTCACAAGCCGTAACAAACATTTTGCGTTTTCTTAACTGCAAACCAAAACATCAATTAGGTAATGATAGGACTCTACTAATTGTACAACAATAAGTAGAAGGTGAATGCTATGATGTATTATAGTTCATACACAAACAGAATGGGTTCTAGGAGCCCCTACAAGAACACACCATTTAGATTGCATGTACATGCGCAAATTACAAAATTTTGGAAAACCTACAGAAATTCTAGAATATTTTGACTTAAATACCCAGTACAATTTCTTCAAATTGCTCAAAATGAGTATTTCCTGAACATGAAGTTTTTTCTTGTTACTAACTCTGTCTTTCATTCCTGGCATTTGTCTGGGGTATTCATGATCTTAATAAAATTCTTTGGCAAGATTTTCAGTATCAGGTGAAAGTAATAGTTTAAACCGGAAATCTCAGGTTCTAGTTTTCAGGCAATATTGTCGAGAGATCACTTAGGTGGTTGAATCTCTTTGTTAATATAATTTTAAATTAGGGTGTAATTTCAACAAAACAATATTAGTTTTATTTGATTCCTAGTATTTTTCTGTTTGCAAAAATGTAAGCAAATATCAATATTGTGTAAATTAAAAACTAATTTCAAATGAAACAGATGATGTGTATCATCTGCAATTTTAAAGTTTCATAAACTCTTATATAACCATCCCAATAGGCCAAAATCATCAAAGGCTAACTTATAGGCAAATGAGAATGAATATTGAAACAATTGTGCTCCATATCATAAAAGTGAAGAATAAACATAGACTAGATACTCAATTTAGATTGCTATGAAAATACAGGGCAGTTTTATGTCCCAGACACCTTTGTTTGGGAATTGGTGACAGTCAAAACAGCTTTATTAATCATTCTATGCAAATTAAGGCACTTGACATATTAATATCTGGCTAGACAATAATTGGGTAATCATATAGAGCCAAAAAAATAGCTTATTTGCTGGTTGTTGATTAACACATCCTTACACATTATAAATCCGTAAGCCTAACAACATTGCAGTAAACAAACTTAAATTCTAAACATAATTACCCATCCCAACTTAATGTAACCTTTAATTATTCGAGACATGGCTTATTCCATGTAAAATCACCTAATTTGGGAATATCTGTGTAGGGAGAGAGGAATTGTATCCATTCGGAATGGTATCCATTCCGATAGTTTTGTAAAAAACTGCTTTTGGGAAAAATCGGAATTGTATCCAGTGGAATTATATCCACAAAAACTGGAATTGTATCCACTCGGAATGGTATCCATTCCTATTGTTTTGTAAAAAACTGCTTTTGTGAAAAATCGGAATTGTATCCAGTGGAATTATATCCACAAAACTGGAAATGTATCCACTCGGAATGGTATCCATTCTGATAGTTTTGCAAAAAACTGCTTTTGTGAAAAATCGGAATTGTATCCACTGAAATTATATCCACAAAAACTGGAATTGTATCCATTCCGATAGTTTTGTAAAAAACTGCTTTTGTGAAAAATCGGAATTGTATCCACAAATGGCCGACTTGAGGTTTAACAGAAGGAACGTTTAACGTAAAAACTTTGTCACACTTCTGGTAGAGGGCAGCAGGATGGAATCTTCTTAACTTACTAATTGTATACTAAGAGTGCAGTCTTGTCTAAAATTATTTTCTTAAACAAGAAGTATTCATTCTCTTTCAAGATTGCACTGCATACTAGAAAATTAATTTGAAACCTTATTTAACTGGTAAGATTCTTTTTTTCATGTCAATACATTTTAAAGTATGTATATACTTCTATAATTTTAAAGAGATAAATCAATTATTTTATTTGGCAATAGACTTTAACCTGTATGTTAAAAAATGATTATTGAAAATCTAGCTTTAATTTATTCAAATCTAGTGAGAAATGAGACACTCTTTATGAATTCAGGCAAGAATTTTATTAATGTGAATTGGCAGCACTGTACAAGCATATAGCTCAAAAGGGTAGTAATACGCTGTGTTGATAAAAAAATAAAATTATAAGCTATACTGATTCAATGATGTCAAATAATAACAGTTCACAAATTATAAGCAATTAGACTTGCTATTTTATGCTTGTACGTACCATTGTTAAGATAACTTAATTAATGTATGGGGCTGAAATTTAGTATAACTAGACATTCATATAAGGTGCACTCAAATATATTTAATCATACATAAATACGGTTATTTTAATGGCCCAAAAATGTCTTTTCTTTTTTCTCATTTTGTGGTACACAATGTCGTTATTAAGAATTAAGTTTTTTTTAGTCTAACTCTACTTGTTAAATTTATTAATGGGACCAAATCGATCATTGCAAAACGTGAGATGAAATGTATATTTCCTCAAATGTCTTGTTTTGACCGTATCAATTGTAGAACAACACCATATAGCAAGCCACATTATGTCGGACCTAGAGAGACAAATAGTAAGAATCTCAGATGAGATGACCATAGTGAGCCAAAGGTGTCACTATATTTATATCCATATGATTACAATCCAGATTTTTACATAAAAACAATTTGACCTGAAATATTTTTAAAGAAGTATAAAAAAAGGTTTTAATTTGCCTAAATATTTTTAAAAATAAGGTAAATTTTTATCAAATTATTTCAGTACTCAGTCGAGGATATTGTTTGATGTAAAGTGAAGGCTATATCAACATTATGTTTGAAGATTTTCCTTTATTATGGCGCGTCATTAAACTTTTCAGAGCTATCCACAAACTTAGGCAATGGGTTAGGGATGGTTAAACTACAAGAGAAGAAACATAAGTGCACTTGCATTGAGAGAGGATGGGAAAACATTTATGTAAAAATCTTTTATTAAGGCTGGTGTAATTTGAACAGTGACTTCTCCGTCACCACCAAAAAGCACTAGATGAGACTGACGCCTCTATCAACGTGCCCACTGATACGATTATAATTTATTATAAAATGATCGAATATATGCAGGGCCAGGTACATTCACACGTGATTGCAAACTCTAGGAGGTGGTAAAAATTATGTTCAAGATATATTATGACTACCAGCGAAACATTATGTTCACAACCTCCAAGAATTGACATTCTGAAGTATCCACTCTCAGGTAATATGTTTGAGAGAGCTCCCAGAAACAATGTAATTCCCCATTTCCACATAACACCCCGCACCGCCCCCCTCTCCCCCTGAACTGCCAGCCTTCTTCTAGTTTAATGACCTCTAATCACACACATGCACCCGGCACCCCATGTTAGTTTATTTGGTTTTACCTGCAGGTCAGTGCAGCATCCATCGAGTTATAAATTATGTTTATGTGCAAAATTGTAAACTACTATGTGTTTTTACTTTCTAATGTACAAAGAAAGTATTGTAATTGTGAACATTTGAACCTCTAGATTGTGATGAATTTTAACATTGACCCGATACCCAAACAAGTGTGTGTCACAATTCTGTCTTTTCCTGGGGATTGCGCCAAAATAATTTAATGTATTTTGTTCCAACCATATATTTATTCTAGAGTTTGCCCGCGGCTTCACTCACACTCAAGTCTGATAAATTAACTTTTATATTTCAGTGAATCGTCCAAGCTACCAAAAAAACCAATTTCAGACACACATGAGAAGAGGGAAAGGTTTTATATGTTGACGCCCCACATTAACGACTACCTAAAGGCCCCTTACATTTTTTTAAAGTGGCCGTTCAAGTCACGGCACTGTATAAGCTACAGGAGATCGCCGAAACAGTCTAGTACATACATTTACGAAGCTTACTAGTGGTTAAAAATACAACTCAGCGCAACGCTAGCACTTCAAGTGGCCTGCAAGCAGATGCACGGACCTGTCCAGTAAGTTGTATAGCTCTGCACTTAGAATATCAGTTTAAAACATTATTTATTTAGATACAGTAAAACCTTGGATTGCGAGTAACTTGGTCTGCGAGTGTTTTGTAAGACGAGCAAACATTTTCAATAGATTTTAACTTGATAAACGAGCTATGTCTTGCAATACGAGTAGTACTATGGTTACGCTTTGTCTGCCGAGCGTCACGTGATCACAACTAAGCAGATGTTTCTGTTATCTCTACCTCTCTCCTTCTCTCTCTGGCTGCGGGAATGTTGGTAATCGACTCCTATTCTTGGTCTTAGTCGGTGTGCCTCACTCGTAGGATATAGTCAAAATCCGTGCAAGCGTATACAGTACTGTTTACTTTAGTATTGTGACCACGTGTTTGTGGGTAGTAAAGCATTTTTTATTTTGTGTCCAAGTGTAGTGACTGTTCTTTATTAACTGTACTGCAACAATGGCCCCCATGAAAAAAAAGGTTGAAAAGGTAGGTCGTGAGAAGAAGGAGATGATTACGGTGGAAGTTAAGAAGGAAATCATCGAGAAGCACGAACGAGGTATGCGAGTATCTGACATTGCAAGATTTTATAACAAGTCTACGTCGACGATTTGTACAGTATTAAAGAAGAAAGAAGAAATAAGGGGGCTAGATGCAGCAAAAGGAGTCACGAGAGTATCAAAGCAACGGCCACGCGTTCTCGAAGATGTAGAAAAGTTGCTTCTCGTGTGGTTAAACGAGAAGCAACTAGCAGGTGATACTGTGACCGAGAACTTTATCTGCGAGAAGGCAAAGACCTTGTATGCCGACCTCGTAAGTAAACTGCCAGGTACGTCGACAGAAAGCGAAGAAGGCTTCAAGGCGAGCAGGGGATGGTTTGATAACTTTAAGAGAAGAAGTGGTATCCATAGTGTTTTGAGGCACGGAGAGGGTGCGAGTTCGGACGCTATGGCAGCTGAGGCATTTGTTGCCGAGTTCCAGAAGCTCATGGTTTCCGAGTGTTACCTGCCACAGCAAGTTTTTAACTGCGATGAGACGGGGCTATTTTGGAAAAAGATGCCAAAGAGGACCTACATTACAGCAGAAGAGAATACAATGCCCGGTCACAAGCCCATGAAAGACCGTCTCACCCTCTTGTTGTGTGCTAATGCAAGCGGTGATTTTAAAGTCAAGCCCCTTCTCGTGTATCATTCAGAGAATCCACGAGCCTTCAAGAAATGCAAGGTACAGAAGAGCCAGTTAAACGTTATGTGGAGGTCCAACAGAAAGGCTTGGGTCACTCGTATCTTGTTCGTTGAGTGGATCAACGAGGTATTCGGTCCTGCAGTGAAGAAATACCTTTCAGAAAAGAGTTTGCCACTCAAAGTCTTGCTGGTTATGGATAATGCACCTGCTCATCCTCCTGGCCTTGAGGATGACTTACTGGAGGAATTCAAATTCATTAAGGTCAAGTTCCTTCCTCCTAACACCACTCCATTAATCCAGCCCATGGATCAGCAGGTCATTTCAAACTTTAAAAAGCTTTACACCAAAGCACTATTTCAGCGATGCTTCGAGGTGACCGAAGGAACCAACCTTACCCTCCGAGAGTTTTGGAAAAACCATTTTCACATCGTAAACTGCCTCAAGATCATCGATAAGGCCTGGGATGGGATCACCAAGAGAACCCTCAATTCCGCTTGGAGAAAACTGTGGTCTGATTGCGTCGAGGTGTTTGCTCATGAACAGGAGCCACCAGTTGTTGATGAAATCGTGTCCTTGGGGAAGACCATGGGACTGGAGGTGAATGAGGACGACATTCAAGAGCTTGTGGAGGAACATGTCCAGGAGCTGACCACCGACGAACTGATGGATCTGCATTGCGAGCAACTACAAGAAGTTATGGAGATCTCATCTGAGGAGGAGAAAAAGATAAAGGAATCCCTCACTTCAAATGAGATTAGTAAGATGTGTAAAATGTGGGAAACAGTGCAACATTTTGTAGAAAAGCACCACCTGAATAAGGCTGTAGCAGTGCGAGCGATGAATCTGTTTAACGACAATGCAATGTCACATTTCCATAAAATCCTTAAAAGGAGGCAAAAGCAAGTGTCATTGGATAGGTTCCTTGTTAAAGTCGCACAAAAAGAAAAAGATTCCAGTGAGCCAAAGGATAACAGTGATTCCGTTAGTGACAGTGAACGTCGTCCTAAACAATAACCCACCCCCTCCTCCCCTCTCTCTTGTCTACCTCACACCAGCAACGATTAAATTTAATTAATTAATTTGATTACAGTACAGTTACATTTAAATAACAAAAATAAAAAAGGTAAAAAAAGTATTTTGTTTTAATCATTTTTAGATTAGATATTTTTGGGTTGTGGAACGAATCATTTGAGTTCCCATTATTTCTTATGGGGAGAATTCGCTTTGATATACGAGTGCTTTGTATTACGAGCACGTTTACGAAACAAATTACGCTCGCAATCCAAGGTTTTACTGTATATTAAATTTCTTTAATAAGGAAACATTAAATAAAGGATTTACAAATCACTAGGAAAATAAAGTACAGCATTTAATATTAGTTGAGCGTTAAATTAATTACAATAATCGTGTTGAGCCTTTTAAGAACATCACCATTAAATCCTCCAATTAAATTCATAATGATAAATGAACTATAATGGGTAATGTTACAAAATATAATATAGGCCTATAAACTAATGGAGATAGTAATATTTTTCTATATTTGAACACTACATCAAAACTATTAATTGAAGTAGCAAAATAGTACAAAATTGTGAATAAGGACGACAGGTAAAATACATAGTGACAATAAGATTAATTTTAATTTGATTAATTTATTTACTTTATTTAAAATATACTGTAAAGTAAGCTAACCAAAATACACAACAAAACTTAAAACCAAGGTAGCAAACTTTAACAGCAATAAAATTTAATTGAAAATCAAATTTTAGTTCTGTGTGCAGTCATTATCACACTTTTCTTAAAAGTTAGCAGCCAAATGGTTAAATATTAGGTATTTTTTGTCTTTTCTTTGCTTGGACTCAAGCATTTCATTACTAGATTTTAGAGTGTAATTAGCCTAATCCTTACAAACAGTTTAATGAGAGAAAGTTTTTTATCTTGGCAGCATTCACCTGGAAATCGGAACATTCATCAGTGATTTGACAAACACTGCACCACATTTATTTTTACGAGCAAACTCATCAAAATCGCATCCCAACTCATTTTCCCAATTTTCCAAAAATGTAATTTTTGCAAATCACTAAACTTCCAAATTCAACACCGTTATAATAGTTTTTGAAATGAGTATACATTTCGTTGCTTTCATCAACAATACTTTTTTTTTCAGTTAAAAATTATTTGCATTTATCACATAAGTTTCTTATCTTTTTTTGTAATTTAGAAATTTCTGCACTTTTTTTTCCAAGATTTTTTTTTAGTATCCAATAACTTTCTTCAATTGTTGTATTTCATTTACATCTTGACTTGTCAAAGTGTCAGGAACGTTTGTTGAACTTTTTTCATTTACAGTTACTTTATTTACATTAACTGTATTAAGGAAAGTTTACACAAAAGTAGCACTAACATTATTTTTCTTTGGAGTCGATTCATTACGTTTAGTTGGTAATTTCCGTTTCAATATCACGCTTGCAGGTTTATTTGGAACATCAAAGAGAGTTGGAATCGCATTCCAAATTCATTTATTATTCTTCTTGTTCATAAACTGTGAATCTTCAAAATGAAATGCACAAAGCTCAATGTTATTGTGCAAATATCACACGTCTTTCCTGAATAGATCTTCCTGTCGGCTGTTGACTAACCATTTTATGCTTTTTTCACTGTCTTTAGGAAATATAAAAAATAATAATTTCAGGTTCATTTTTCTTATTGTTACTAGAATTTATAGAACTACACACATCACCTCTCTTTGTAGCCATTATAATAATTTTAATTAACTTATCCACTTCTCAAATACATCTTGTTACTAAGGACTAACGATCAACACAGTGAATACACCACTGATGGAATGTTTGTCAGCAGAAGAGTGGTGCTTGCTAGCCGCTAGAAGCGCTGTCATCGCACTGATTGCAAATACTTGCCCGGAGCTTCGCAACTGTATATACTAGCCTAGCAGGGGTCCCCGACCCTATGCCCATGGACACCATGGCACCCACTGGGCCTTTTGCGTCTGCCCGCCACTTTTTGACAACAGCTGAAATGTTCTTGACTAATAGTTTTAATCTGTCACTTTTCTGACAAAAATCAAATTTGTGCTTATCTCCAGGTATGCTGTTCTCAAGAAGTTGGTTATTAAAAGCCCCCCCTCTTTCCAATCCCTCTCTCTCACTCTTCCTTTTTTTGCTGTTTCATTTACAAAGTTTACTTTTACTCAGAACCACTGTAGTTTCAAGCTGAATGGTTTTGCTTTTTCCTAATCTCAAAGACTTACCCCCTTCCACCATTCTCTTCACACTCACTAATACCATGCTAATACTTCCTATTTCCTTTGTAAATATCTTGACATGGGTCTACCCAACTTTGTTGCCTGAATAAACAAGGAATCAATATACATTTTTAAAAAGTACCCAAGCACCAAAATGCTGGTATTTAAATAGTTCCTTAAGTGTTTTTATTTTGGTCTTGTTAAAACTGTAAATAAAGCAGTTTTTTATTTAATTTTTATCAACTTGGAGGGGGTTGAAACCCCCTTTTCCCCATGGCTACGGCCTTGAGTATTACCCACAATCCCATGTAACTTCAAAATCGCTGTTGGAAACTTAATATGGCAGTTGGCCGGACGTGTGTATAGAATTGAGGCTGACCTATGAGTCTGGCGGAGTTAGTAAACTTGCCTTGAGAAAGTAATTGGTGTCCACCGCACTACCGTTAGTTTTGAATGTGCTCTAAGGTACAAAAAGGTTGGGGACCTCTGTACTAGACTGTGTCACCGTGGTTCCTACAGTACAGTCACGGTATGACTAGAGCACAAGCTAAGGGGACCTGACATTAATGGCGGATCCAGGATTTTCATGCGAGTGGGGGGGATGCTTCAGGGGTGGGTTCCCCTCGGAAAATTCTGAAGGATAAATCCTTTGAAACCTGAGAGTAAATTTGAGAGTATTTTTTCAGTTTAGTGCTCAACTTTAGAGTAATCCTCAAATTAAGGCTAAATCTTGATCGTAAGTATTTACCCTGCTATTTTTTATGTGTAAATTTAAAAATACTATGCGTTTATGAAAGTTTACTTACATTTCCAGCAAATAACCTAATCAATTACTCAAACATTAAGAAAAATAAAATACTGATTAATGATATGAAATTTAAAGAAAAAAGAATCATACAAGTTCATTGTTTATTTGTGTTATTTGTTAATTTTTGTTAGTTAAATTATGTGTAAGAGTGTAAAATTAATATTGAAGTGAGCAGTGGTGCACTCATAAATTTACTTGGGGGGGTAGGGGGGTGGAGGTAAACAATCAAAGTAATAGCCAGAATTGTCCCGGCACAGATTTATCTGATTTCCAAACCCTTCCTTCACCTCTGACAAGACATCTTGTGAATGTGGGGAATGCCAGGCCTCCACCGTGGTTCGGATTCCACGTTAAGCTGTAGGTCCTCCATTTCATCTCACAATCACCCTACCATTACACCTTAGCGTAAGTGCGTATAACCCGAACGGGTAGTAAGACGCGGTATTAATAATAATAATAATAATAATAATAATAGCCAGAATTAAATTTTGGTGGGTGTAGTTAGCAAAATTATGTTTCTTTTAAGGGGTTTGCCTTCTAACCCAAAGGGGAGCTCAAGAATCCTCTCCAGTAAAATATTCAAATTTAAAAATTTGTATGCACCTAGAAGTTATTTGGAGGGGTCACTCCTAAAAAAATAATGAAGTTTTGATGCCTCTAGAAGCTTTTTGAAGTGATCTTTGTCTTTTTTCTAAATAATCTTTTCTAGAAATTATTTGCAATTGTCTTAGCCTGGAAATTTTTTGAAAATTTGGTGCCTCCAGAAATTATTTAGAGTAGTCGCCACTTGAATTTTAAAAAATATATATATTCCTCTAAAGATATTTAAAGCATTCTTCGATTGACAAATTTAAAAAAATTAAAAGCCACTAGAAACTATTTGGAGTGATCCTTTGCTTGATCTGGACCCGCCCCTGCCTAACAGGTCAGCTTTTTAGTGACAGATTTAAATACAATAATTGCTTGTGCTGATGGTTAAGTGAAGGTGGTTTACAACCTGGGAGTTGCAACCCCATCCAGGGTTGTGGCATATATCTGCATTGCTGGTTGAGGTTATAGTGTTATGTTTATTTTTAAAGCAAGGCGTAAAATTCAAATACAGTAGAAATGTAAGCGGTTAAAATGACAAAAACTGTATAGTTACTAATTAGGCTACTTCTGGTTAACTAACTCAGAGTTGCTTGTTGACTTAGTTTGTTGTAGGAGTCTTGTGTTTAAGCAAGTAGTGTTGCTATCCTAGCTTTCTAAATACCCACTGGGCTCGTTGATTCTCTTTTGAGACATCTTAGTTGCATTCATATAAATTATATATATATATATATATATATAAGTAGTTTTAAGAATGAAATCAAACACGTGGACTTAACTTCACGCTCGTTCAGTGTAACTGATGAGGTCAGGATTCATATTCTGATTGGGGGTTATGGGAATTTCTGCAGTAAAAATAATATTATGGGCACTTTCTGGTCCTAATATCTTAATATATATGCCTCGAATATACGAATAATACTGATTTGTTTGACTTTTTATTCCAAACTGTTTTAAAACATTATAATATGCTTACATTGTCCAATTAGATTATGCAGACCTATACATACAAGATTGTTAAACTATTTCAAAACTATAAAAAGGTGTGCGGCTTACAGAATATTACTGTTTCTCAATTATTTATTTTGACCAAAATCCAATAAGTGGTCAAATAATTTTGGATCGATTCAAAATGTGATACAAGAAATTTTGGATGAGGTTGCTTTGCGCACCACTGATAATTGGCTTATAACACCAACGGTGGAAATGAGTATAATTCCTTAAATTTGTCAAACAAACTCTCTTACTTAGTTTTATAGATATTTATTCAAATACATAGCTTAATCAAAATGTCTTCCTACCAAGTGTTTGACAATATCCACTTACAGTGTCCTTAAAATAGTGTAAATAGCCGTTAGCCTGGGCTGGCAGTAAGAGCCCCGGCACACAATGTAGAAAGTAATTTTTAGAAAAATAAAATAAAATTTTAGGTGAATTGAAATGATATTGGTTTGGATCAATCTAAAATATATAAAAAGTCATGGATGAAGGTAATTTTTCTTTAAAGTAACATATGTAGAGTATCTATTTATTATTCATCCATGAAGAAACACGCACTTCTCAGAAATAATGTGAAAAAGATTTTACCAGTAAAATATATTTTTTACACCATTATTCCTGTTAAAGGAACAACTACACACTATTTGGCAAAGACGCCACTTCTCTATACCAATAGGAAGCTAGCCTTCACAACACCTGTCGCCAGGACTCTTTCTATTAGTTGGTTTTCACACTGTTGATGAGGGGAGAAAGATGCAAGGGGTATGTCATATATAAGCTGTTGTGCGTATCAGCCAGTGATCCCAAACAGCGACACACAAGCAGGGGATCCACCCGCACAATACCTGCCCACAGTCTCCAGACACAGCCACACGCACAATCCATGCACCTCCGCCCACACACTGGCAATCACAGTATAAAATAACTTTCATTAATATCACAAGTGTGCATCAATATAAAGCATTTAATTGGAGTATGTATAAGTAATCAGCAGATGTCATTTAAATAAACCGTGTGTGAATAAACAGCCATAAAAAGTTCTCTTTCTTTAATTTTATTAATATACCGATTTAATTAGTGCTCAACCATGGAGCTATAGACAACCTAAACATCGTCACAGCATTATTATATCTGGGAATTAATCCGAAGTGTTTCGATCGACGCCCAACGAGGGTTGATTAAATTCAATAGTGTCACAGAATTTAGGTTGGACAAATTGTACTAGATTGACGTGAAAGAAATATAAATATGTATTATAAATATAATATATATGCACAATATTTAAATTATATTTGTAAGAGATTTGGTAATATTAATTATATGTTATGATACATTTTAATTATGAGCATGTTGAAATTGTAACAAACGTCTAAAAATTAGGTACATTTTAAAATAGACATTTGAGTCATAATTACACTTAAAACTAAGTTGATAAAATCAAAGGATGATGTGACCATGCATTAATTGAATATTAATGTATTACTCTTGAGAGTTGACAGAAAAAAGTTATTAAATTTGAAAAGTAAAAATTGAATTTATTTCTTAGCTGTAGTTTCCTGTTCCTTGATTTCTGACTGCAAGAGCTGCACAGTTATTTTGATGACATGTTTCAATGCATCAGTGGCATCATCATCAGGTCATGAATTAAAACTATGTGCTTAAGTATCCCATGTCGTGTTATTAAGGAAACTCCTGTCTTGTTTTAGTTTTGAAATGTTGAATCCCCCTTCCCAGTTCATCAGCTCCCACTTAAAAATTTCAAATTATAATACTATTCTTATATTTATTTAGATTTCTATTTCTATCTGATGGCTAAATTTAGATTTTCTACCTCACCTACAAAGTATTTGTATATATACTTGAATCCCCCCCTCCCCTTTTCCCAATTCCCAGAGCCCCATTTTAAAATCTTTTTTTCGACGTTTCTGTTACAGGGTAGGATCCCTCCACGTGTCTGGCAAATTTCAGCTTTAAAACTCATCTAGGATTTTCTTGACAAACACACAAACTTTGTTTTGTTTCTAGCCTGTGGTCACTCTCTCTGAGGTGTTGTCAGTCTCACAATGGAGCGAATTACCCATAGTAAGAAATTAGAGGTTCAAATCTTGGCTGAATGCACTGGGAGTAGTTTTGCAAGTGTGGCATAACTTATCACTGTGATTTTAACTTCTTCCCTGCACACTAATGTGGGTGCATTTTCATCAAACTATTCTTCCTAACTCTACACCTCAGAATGAATGAATTGCAAAGGTATTTTACTCAGAAATGAAGGGAATAAGAATAATTCCTCAATTGTTTTGAAAATAACAAAAGTAATATTGTTAAGCCTCACTTTCTTGAAAAAAAAAAGAACATAAGAAAGTCACCTTTATGTTCAAATTACAGCGAAAAGAAATAATGCAATATTTAAATGATTACTATATTTTCTAATAAGAACTTTGCTAAAGTAGTGAAATATTAAGAATTGTAAAATTTTATAAAATCTTCATAAAATATAAAGTTTATAGTATTTTGTTTCTACATTTTATTACATAAATACTATTCATGAAAATTATGTACTTATCTTTTTGGGAGAGAGAGTTACTTCCTATCACCGAGATGGCTCGCTCAGGTCAGGTTTTGTTTTTATAACACTGAGGAAGGCCATTTTTCACTGCTAATCGATTTCTTTAATTTTGATTACCGTCATTGTTGAGAAACTACTTTCATATAAATATGCAGATGTAAAGATCAAAATAAATAATATTGCCTTCTTGGTCGAACAGAACATTAATTTTTTGCAACCAAACGGAACTTTACTAAGTTGGAGTAAGTGAACAATTGGGTGCCTCACAGTTTGAGAAACCCTCATATAAACTGTGGCATTGAATGGGTTTAAAATTTCCAGTTTAAGCGTGAGCACTCCAGAAGCTTATCTGCACTTTAGATCAAGTTGTTTCTGCTTGCTAATGACTCATAAATACCTGGCTGTCCACCTGTCTTCCCAAAGACAGGTAAAGAGCATAGATTCAGAAGGATTGACACATGGAGACCCTCCACCTCAAGAGTTCTCATTCCTATTCCCACAAGTTTAGAGAATAGAGGCTCTGCCTTCGAGATGATATTTTTTTTCTTCTAAACTTTCAACTGTGCATTTTGGTGGTGCTGAGACCGGCTCTTAAGCCATTCTAATTAAAGTGCTTACAGTAGTTATTCAAAATACTTTTTTGTCCAAACACATAGTTTTGAAATCTAGTTTTCAATACAATAAATAAGTATATTTAAAGAAGCTTCATATGTAGATTATTTTAAAATATAAAAGCCAATGTATTTTTGCAAACAAGAGTCCCAACTTCCTGGGGCAGATCATATTTAACAAACTCCGGTGCAAAAAATACAGAGCAACAAGTTAAAAATAGAACATTATAAGTGTTGGTAAATGAAGGGAAGAAAAGCGGCAGTTCATTATGAAGGTATTTACATATTGTAAGGTAAGCTCTAGTCTGGTTGGCCATTGCCACTTGGCCTTCTTAGCACCTTTTGTTTTAATCACTACCTAACCTAAACATTATAGCCTCACAAGGTCTCAGTCATTCTCAGAGAGGCTGGCTTGACCAATGACCTTAAATGCAATGCGAGCTTTATTTTAAAAACATTATACAGTATCTTGGCTGAAAATCAGGCATAAAAAAGTTTGGACTGGGGAAATTTGCTATTTAGCCAATCAAACCGCTCCTGATAGTGTGTCATCCAATTTCTATTCTTTCAATATTACAAAAATAATATGCTGTAACACATTAAACTTTGAAATAGGACTAAATAACATTATCTTTGTAGACCTAGTACTGAAAAAAAAAGAAATAAAATAATCAGGAGCGGCTTGATCGCCAAATTGTAAATTGATCCAGCCCAAACTTGTTTATGCCTGACTTTTAACCAAAATAGCATCTATGTTTTTAAAATAAAGCTCATATTGCACTGAAGATTACAAACATGATCATAAGCTGAAAGTAAGTTAGGACCATAAGTAGCCTTGCACCAACCGTTGTTAATATATCCTAACAAAATGTATTTTTTTAATTCATATAAACCACAAAATAACACCATCTTCGTTTTTATTTTTTTTCCTGAAAACGTTTATGGTATTCTAGTAAATTGTATATAAAATATGAAAAGGGTGATGTCTGGATTAGATGACATAATTAATCTCACATACGAGAAATAAATAGTAAAAATAAAAACATGTGTGATATTATAGATAATATTTATCTAAAACGTTTGAATAATGCCATAAGCTACATTTTGACACCAAAATTAAAAAAATTGGTCATTAAATAATGAAGATATGGGTATTTTAAGTAATTACAACCAAATCAGAGCAACACTAAGAGCAGTAACATTTTGTTTGTTACCTAGGTGCCCTGGGGCAGCTTATGGACAAAAATATCAGAAGGGAAAAAAATTAATCTAAAACTTGTAGGAAAAAATAAAGGAATCTGAAATGTAAGGGCATATGGCACTAGGTTAATTTATAATTTATGACACAAGTCAAACATTACAAAATAATATAAGTTAATGAAATAAAATATGTGTTTTGGTGTGTATAGATAATTATTTTAATAATTATCATCTTCATATGGTAATAAAAATAGAGGGGGTAGGCTAAATAAATAAATATATATCCCTTTATCATATTGATGGTAATAAAAATAGAGAAATATCTATAATCCCTTTATATATACGGCCCTCTCATTTTTATAGTTACAAAAATAGAGGGGTATGTATATATACCTTTATTTTTATTATTATCATAATTATTTATTAGGGAATATATATATATATGTATATATATGTATATATATATGTACCTTTATTTTTATTACTATCGTAATTATTTGTTAAAGAATAGCATATACATAGGGGCCCTATAAAAAAAAAAGACCCAATAGGCTTATAATTTTATTGATATGCAAGATTTTGAAATGAACGAGACTTAGTGTCTTTAATTAGATTAATAAAGCTGTTTGGTAGCGTTTTATCATTGTAAAACCTTTTCAAAAGTAAGGTGTATTCTTTCATCAGTCCACCAAGATTCTAACCTTAAACTACCCCATTCTCTCGTCGGTCACCGGCAAACAAGACTACAAAAGATTGACGTTAAGAGCGCGTGTTCACCAATAGAGATAAAACATACTTATCGGTAAGTTACAAGTTAATTTTTTCTAATTCTATGCAAGCATACAAAATTCTTAATGAAAACATTCTACTAGCAACTAAGATTAAAGTAATTATTTTACTGACAAAATAGTTTTAAATATATGTAAACAATGTTAGCCTTACCAAAAAATCGAATTTGAAAAAGTAGTAATGATAATTTAAGGTTTTATTTTCTGATAGTTACCAATACAATTCAAATACATGAAAATATTTTAATCCAACACAAATGAAACTAAACTTATTTTTATATATTATTAGCACGAAAGATATCTGAATTTTTGAACCCCGTCTTCTGTCTATACTAACAGCACAAAATGATAGGTGGGAAGAGCAGTAAGCACTTCAATACATACAAATCTATCAAGTTGTAAATCCTAACGATAGGTTACACTACTAGTAGCTTATGCGTTCGAGGAAGAATATGTTTAAGGTGAGATGCAGGGAGGTCAAGAAAATGTGTCTTTTCTGTTTTTTTTAATCAAACTATTTTTTTTCCGTTCAAAATAAATCAAATATTGCTTCAGAGTTTAATTTTCTTCGCATGGTGATATCAACAGTTGTCGAATATCTGTCAAGGATGTTCTGGAATTTAATGACAACTTTTTACCTTCATTTTAAAATGTCATCTAACAGCTCTGTGCTTTTGAAAGATATTCAATAACTGTCGATGTCACAATTGTAAGAAAATTAACGCTAGGTTTCTGCTCAGTCAATATTTAATTTATTCTGGCTAAAAAAAAATATATGTTATAAAACCTGCAAACGCGTTGTTCTTTTCTCGCAATCCCTACATCCCCACCTCAATGCTGTAACTATTTTGAGGCAACTGAATTGTATCTCCTCGGAAGAGACTCTTCCGATACTTTAGACACAATCAGCCCAAATGAAAATTCTTATTTATATATCCTTTAAAAATTGGAATCATATCTTTAATATCCTGAACTGAATATCCTCGGAAGAAACTCTCTTCCGATACCTTAGACACAAACATCCTAAATGAAAATGCTGGATTACATCTCCTTTGAAAAACGGAATTATATCTCCTAAATCCTGAATTGTATCTCCTCGGAAGAGACTCTCTTCCGACACTTTACACACAAACAACCCAAAATGAAAATCTTGAATTGTATCTCTAGTAAAAGGCCTTAAGTTTTAATTCTTATGCTCATGAAGTATAAGTAAAGCGGAAACTATTCAGAGTGCCTTAGTTTGTCATAAGACTGCTAGATGGCATAACAAGCGACAAACTTTGATAGATGCTTAGTACAGCCTAAAAATAATAGAGGGCAGAATAGGGTAAAATCAATCCTATAATTATATATGAAACAATATATAGAGGATTGTTATTTTCGTTTATGTTTAACAAAATTAAAATCATATTGTAATATATATCTTAGCATTTCAACGGAAAACACAGGATTTGTGTATTTATAATTATTATGTTTGTGTATTTATTTACGCATTCTATAGAACCTGTAATTTTTACATCTGTTTTTAATAAATGTATAAATAATACGCCAAAAGTAAAACTTAGGGTACTTTTACAATAAAAGATTTAAAAAGAATAATTGATTTTTAGGTCATAACTTACACTACGTATTTTTCAACCAGTAGCACTACAATTTGAAAAAAGAGTTAAATAACTTTGGGAGAAATTAACTCATTAGAAAACATATTATTTACTTTCACCCGCCTCGGTGGCGTAGTTGGATAACGCGCTTGTCGTGTTGAGCCCGACTGCTGAGGACGGGGAGATCGAGGTTCGAATCTCGGACGGGTGAACTGGGGGTGGTTTTTCCTAAATGGTTTTCCACTCTCCCTCCACGCAAATGCGGGTTCACCTCCTATAATTCAACCTTCCCAATTCCTGATCCATTAGAGTAATTAGTACTTAAAAGCGTATAACCCGAACGGGTAGTAAGACGCGGTGCTAAGTATTATTATTATTATTATTTACTTTCATATTGAATTTGGGGAGAAGTAAAACTAATGCAATGATTGGATTTGTCAGTATTTATTGTAAATTTATATTCTAGTTTTAGATATTCACTGATTGTGTTTATTCTTAAACTAGTGTGGTTTAATTAACTTTAAGCTATTTTTCCCCCATGCTTCACTTTAACTATAAGACATTGATGAGTATCTTATATATCTTTCAATTTCCTGGAGTCCCATTTTAAAAGGTTTAGACACTTATACTTATTTGGATTTAGTATTTTCACATTCCTGCCAAATCTCAGTTTTATACCACACTGGAATGTAGTAGTTTCTATTTTCTGTACATTTTGATTCCCACTCCCCCATATATAATAATACTAAGTGAACATAAGTTTTTTCAGTGATGAGCGTTGTTGTTTATTAACCGATTTGGACAACACCAATTTTAAGCGATTTATAATTAGGTCAAACAATGCGTTATGGCTTTATTTGGACAAAGCGTATAAAGCCGAACGGGTAGTAAGACGCGGTGGTAAATATTATTATTATTAATTTATTTGGACAAAAAAGGCCAAATAAAATATATCGAAATTATGATCCGGTTATTAACTTTATGGTGTCTTATACGATTTTGACCAACCCCGTTTCAAACTCTTTTTAATTGTCAAGCAATACATGAAAGTTTTATTTTGTTAATAAGAGTGAGTTGGAGAAAGAGGTTGAGACTACTAAATTTCCAAAACTATTATAAATAAACTTATCCGTAAAAGACTGAAAATTTAACATTTTTAATTGGGATTCCTGTAGAAAATTTAAATTGGGCGGGAATAGGAAGTACAATTTCATGTAACATCATTAAGTTTTGAAATTTAGAAATTTTAGACACTAGTTATTATTATTATTAGCACCACGTCTTACTACCCGTTCGGGTTATACGCACTTACGCTAATGTGTAATGGTAGGGTGATTGTGAAATGAAATGGAGGACCTACAGTTTAACGTGGAATCCGAACCACGGTGGAGGCCTGGCATTCCTCACATTCACAAGTTGTGATTAATACACGTCTTGTCAGAGGTGAAGGAAGGGTTTGGTAATCAGATGAATCTGTGCCAGGATCGAAGATTGAACCCCGGACCCCAGCTCAGAAGTGACACCTTACCCATAGACCACCAGGTCACCGTTTAGAAACAAACAACCGTCAAATTCTGAACACTTTAAATATTAAATGTGATCCCAGGAAAGAGTGTTTGTAAGGGGGGAATTAATTGGATCTAGATCACACGTTAAATATTTATTTTACTACTAATTTTGTTTTCTTTAGCGCGTTATCGCACTGGTTTTGCTAGTATTTATATAGTATATATTTAATTACGTTAAATATTGTTTATGACTCTTTTTACTGTAAAACTAACGAGAGAGAAAGTATTGATAAATAACTCAGTTTTGGCATGCATCTTTATTTTTCACTTTTAGAGGTGATTTTCCCTTATATAAAACTATTTCATCACCCAGCTTCTGAAACTTTAAATCACTACACTAATAGTATCACCCAACTCAGCCGTACCAATGTGTGAACGAATAGTATAAGTTACTTGTTGTTAAACTCTAATCTGTAATATGCAGTTGGAAGTTTAATCATCTTCTTATAGAGCGTATCTTTATTATCTATTTTAAATGTATTTCCCATTATATTACCTTAAACAATTAACAGCATGTCCTGATGCCAAAGAAGTTGATCTAATGGAAAGGTTTGCACAGAAGCTCGTTATTGCTCCAACTGCATCAATCTCCATTATTGAAGGCAATACCTCTAGACATCGGAGAGAGAATTATTGTGATCATAAGAAAAAATTCTAGAAATTTTAATATATGTCAACGTTTCATGACCCTCTGAAACCGGTAAAATGTTTTTCGCGATGCCTTGTGTGTTTGTGTGTGTGTGTGTTTGTGTGTGTTTGTGTGTGTGTGTGTGTGCGTGCGTGTGCTAGTGCATCTTGGCCTAGAACCGAAACCATTTTAACGATCGGGTTAAAACTTGGTATAGGCTTCCCCCAAGTAAATTTTGGAATTAGATATTGTGCCATAAAATTAAGGGTACCGTAGTTTACTGATGGTAAAAAAGAGAAATACTCAATTTTCTCAAAATTCGCTTTAATGATTTCGATTACATTTTTTATCTAGGCACTGTTTAATGTTACAAACAAAATTGAAACCCTCTCTTCCCCATGAAAATGACTTTTAGGGTATTTTTACAGACGCGTGACTTTCCAAATTTGATCATAGCTTTGTAACTATTTGAGATACGAAATAAAATAAAAATTATTTGAAACATATTTTTATAGAGTCAATAGTTTCTGAGATACAAGTCATATATTTACTCTTTTTTCTACATTTTTGTAATTGTTATGCTCTTTGTATATCTCCAAAATAAAGCGATCAAAACAGTTTACAGTTTTATAGAATTTTTTTACAATTTGATACATTTTTGTGCTCTGGCACCTGGCCTATTTGGATTTTTTCATTATTTCTCCAAGGACTACTTTTTCTTAAAACTTACCTTACTTAAGACCACTAAGATTTAATCATAATAACAGTGATGACTGATTCTTTAGTTGGCAATCATTATATCAACGAATAATTGATGGTCATAAAGCGTTAAAACAGTCAGCATGACAAAATGCCTACCAGACCAGTTGCCCAGTTGAAGAGTGGGGGAAGCCGGGCTTATCTCCCTCTAATGCTACCCTCCAGCTTGTTCTTTGTTATGAAGGGGGAGGGGGTAGTTAACGGTGTGCACAGGTTGCTAGGGACAGATATATTCCGATAGAGTGTAGTACTATCGGTTTGTCGTGCTCGTGATGGTCCGGCTAAAGAGGGAGACAGTATCATTACCTCTCACTCTCACTTATCTTCTCGCTTTGAGTACAAATAAAAGTAAGGAAAGAGGGGATTAGTAGCCTAAAAGGAAATGTTTACAGGGGGGTTTGGTGGAATACAATGCTATCGTTAGAAGGACAAACACTTTTAACTACGCCTAACTCAAGGGTAAATCCAGGGCTAGTTGTAGAGGTAAATTGGTTTTTACAAGGCTCCTTCAAGGATAAATTTATTAATTTTTATTAATAAAGATTTTAATTTATAATATTTTAATTGTAATATTGCGAGTTTAAAAATTAGTTGAAATCAACAATTAATATAATAATAATACTTTAAGAAAGAACACAATTTGGATTAACCAATTTGTAATTGTAATACAAAAATAACATAAAACAAAAAGTCGCCGTCACAATAAAAGTAATAAATATATACTGTACATAGGTCTAAAGTGTTTTAGTAATAAAAGAAAAAAATATGTATTTTAATAATAAACTTAATATAAATACTGAAAAATTTTAGTTTTAACCCCCTTTCTTTGCTCTAGAGCTAAGTTGAAAGAGATGTTGCCTAATTTTGATTAGGTCGTGTAGGAGATAGGGTGACGAAGGTTTGGCGGGTCGTCAAGACAAGAATGATGGCGCCAGGTTGGCGGACAGACAAGACAAGTCAGGACAAGAATAGGCCGTGACCTCAGCAACCTGGGTTTTCCCTGGCACCAGTATGGTGGTCCAACTCGTCTTGAGTTGAGACAAGAATAGATATTGAGGTCATTGACCCGGGAAACGTGTTTTCCCTGGCGTCAGGTTGGTGGGCAGACAAGTTGAGACAAGAATAGATCATGACGTCGAACGAGAGAGGCGTCAGGTTGGTGGGCAGACAAGTCGAGACAAGAATAGATCATGACGTCGAACGAGGGAAGGAGGGTATAAAGAGGGACCCCCACTTGGTTGTATATTTATAAACCTTTGTAGAGCGGGTTCAAGATGGACAAGTTACAGCAGCTGGTAAATATCGTCGACGCCGTGCAGACCGTAAAATTGTGTGATCTAGCCGTAGATCAAAAGTACTCGGTGGATAAACTAAAAGCCGGTAATACAAAGTTTGGGAGACGCCTAATAGCCTATCTAGACGGCGAGTTTTGTGTATTTCTACCCTGTCGGTTTGGTACTCTTACAGATGAAGACGTGTGTGAGTTAAATAAAGAAAAACTGATATTTACCTGCGCCGGAGTAAAACCTGGTTCACCTACTATTGTGAACTTTGAACGCGTCTAAGCGACGGTGCAGTTACCAACGGGTAGCGGTGCGGTTAGTACAGAACGTTCACCATGCTTGAAACAGGCTATATTAATTTAATGTTTGTTGGTCATACGATTGAGGGGCGTGCCTATATGACGGGGGAGAATGTTCACAGTGTGGCGGTGAGTGATAGACAGGTAATTTACAAAATAGAGGAGCGAGGCTATATCGAGTTTTGTGACTCGACCTGTCACACGATAAGAGTGATGGAAGTACTACCCTATGAGAGAATCGAAGCGACATACATGTGTGATATGACGTGCGCCGTTTACAATTTCCGCAAGGGGATGTTGTGGCTGTGTTGCCACGACCGCCACCACCGCCCTTCCGAGCTCCGTACCACCCGACGCCTCCGTCCTTCACGACGCCGCCGTCGCAGCCCCCAGAGTCACCAGAGTCGCCCGAGTACCCACCACCAGAGTCGCCCGAGTACCCGCAACCAGAGTCGCCTACCTACCGGTCACCTACGTGCCCGCCACCACCGGAGGTAAAGTCCGAAGAACCCGTAAATCTCGAGGATTTAACAATGTACAAAAAATATTCAAATGTTAAAATTATAGGTGAAACGCCCAAGGACTACATACTCGGTCTGGGCCTTTTCGGTAACGTTTTCCTTCGAAAGTCAATCTATTATTTGGATTGTAAGCGCTTTAAATCTAAAGCACGTCTGTATGATATATCTTGGAGGACAAAGTGTGATGTTTAAAAGTGAATTAATAAACTAGACGTACTCTGCTGCTGTCATCGGAGCTAGTAGTGACATTTTGAAAAAACGTTAGTTTGTGAGTAGAGCGAGTGTTTATTTCATTTGCTGCATCTCCAATTGACATTATGCCATTTAAATGCTGCATTTGTGATGGATCCTACGCAAAGCTCTCTAATCTTATTCGGCACAAGATTCAATGGCATCAAACACCTCCAAATGCTGCTCACCAGGATACCTGTTGGGACGAAGTGGTATTATGCAGGGCGTTAGACCTGATCGAGACAGAGGAATACAATCGTGTCAAGTGCTTAAACGAACATGAGAAAAACAAAAGTTATAACGTTGTGCTAGCGGAAGAGACCGGCAATGAACCTAATGTTATTGTGCTTGAATTTGTTGGAAGAGTAAGATTGCCAGGTAAAAACTGTGGAGACATTGTCAATATGCGTTCTAGCACCTCTCAGCGAGTCCTGAACTATTTTGTATATGGCTCCTACTCATTTTTTAGATGCTACATGACTTTTATATGTATTGGTCAAAAGACCTAAATAATATTGCTGCTTTTTGTTGTTGTGAATGTTTTAAATTAATCAATTGCCGATTGTCAATAAAAAACCTAACAATAAATATGTCGTTATTATTTTTAAATCCTTAAAATAAGTTGGTTGGAGAATCAAAGACCTGAAGGAGACGGCAGCATTGTTGTGACTTAGATTTCAGTCCAAAGAGAAATTAAAAGGGTTGAATTGATCATCTTATCCATAATAAAATTATAGTTTTATAATATATATATATATTTACGATTATATCTTACCCCCTTAATGTGAACAAACCAGTACACGTACTAAGATATATATGTAAGCCAGAGGTTTCAGAGTTCGATTCTCGTGTCCAGGTGTCAATTTTATTTTTCAGATTATGATATGCATTAAAAATGTTGAAAACTCTTTAGGAGAAAATATTACATATAAAGGAGGCAGCAGCTTTCTCATCACTGCGTGTGAAACGTTAGGATGTCCACCCACGGCGCCAAGTTGTAATGTTACTGATTTGACCCTAAAGAATATGTGAAAGCATTAACCATAATATCGTCCTAGTTTTATAAACGTATCTTATTTCATTTAAATTATAATCTATTACATGTGCGCTTGAAGCACTTCTTCTTCCAAGAAGGTACACGCTACTGTAAGTGACGTCACAATGTACCAGTAGAGTCAAGTTGACAATATAAGGTCTTTAAATAATAACTTCTTGTTCTGGAAAGTTCGAATAGATATTTTAAAAGGTAATTTGAGTCAGTTTCCGGCTCTCGAATACTCTACAAGCATCCAGAAGGTTTTTTTTTTTAATATTTTTTGTTTTTCTAAACTAAAGCTTCTCGAAGCTTCCATGAGTAATGGATATATACGAAAGATGGTGCAATTGAACCTCACTAGGAGTCCAGTCCTTGAAGTACTCGGACTGCAGCTCCTGTCCGCGATTCCTACGATCGTGCAATAGGCCACGTATAGATTTCGACAACATGATCTATTTTCTCTAGAAATAAACCGAGATTTAGAAATAAAAGAATGTCAACATAATAAGTGTGTATTAATTATACAATATTCCTATCACCAATAACTCTTTAATGGTCGCTCGATCACGGGGCTATAAATACCAATTATCTCACCACATCAAAATACCGGACCGCTTTAATTAGTGCTCGACCACGGGGCAATTATCAGCTAATTAAACGGTATAACTTCAATCGACGCCCAACGCGACGAACCAGATCCATAATTCATCGATCGACGCGGAGAGAGACGTCCAAAACATCATTATTGGCGCCCATTGCGGTGCAGTAATATTTCAAGAACACTTCAAAGTGTCCAGAAAGAATGTATAACACTCCCTCTCTCTCTCTCTGTGAAGGGAGACTTGTATTTGTCTGTTAATCTATGACGCGTGGTCAATGGTCAAGACGTCTAAGGAATCACTTGGCTGCGAGGCGTTAGCATGTCTGTCTGTCCCCCAGAGTCAAGTGTCTAGTCTTAGATTCCCTGTATGACTGAAAATGTGGGTTTAAGGGGGAATGGTGAACTAGTACACCAATTGAAGCAAAGAGACGGTCTTACACATATCAGGGGTTCGAAACCCTATATTAGCCACATGTCATGATGTTTTTCTGGGAGAGCGGATTCCCGTAAGGTGCTTCTGTCTCACTCTCCACGCAAAAGTAGGGGTTCACTTCCATGTCCTTACAAAATAAAAATAAGTAATTATGTTGCTACCAAACCTATGTCAAATATGATCCTTTGAGCTGGAAACTCCCTAACCCACCAAATAAGTTGGCAATCATTCAGTGGACCAGGATTCGAACCCCCGTCCTTGTTTTATTATCTTCATTCTTAGCAGTCGACGGTATACTATTAAAAAAAACTCTGTTGATACATGAAACTTTATTTTGTTTCCGCATCGATGATAAATCTTTGAAATTATTTATGAAAATGTATTCATTATCAACAATGTTTTGATTCAAATCTTGAAGTTAAATTGTAGGGAAAGATTTAATTATCTCTTCATTACACAATTGACTTAATGATATGTGTGAAGTGGAGATACGAGAAGTTTTAAAACATTTATATCAGCTTAGGAAATAACCTCAAGTGTAGTTATTGAGGAGCTATGCTTAAATAACATAATTTATAAGACTAATTGTATTGTTTTTAATGAAACAAACAAATTATTTGTAACACGCAATAAAATATATAAAATGAATGTTTTTTACAGGTACCCAATTAAAAAGTACTGTGTTTACTTCGTAGACTTTAGATTGATACCCAAAGAGAAAGTAAATGGGTTGAATTGTTTCAACTTATCCATAATATTTGAGACAGAGCTAATAAGGCAAATAAACTTGTATTCGTAGGATAGGAGAGGGTGAGGTATAAGGCATTCACGAGCTAAGTTTACTTGAATGGCAGCTCGAAATGTTACTAGAAGTAATACCTAATATATCACTACACCACCAGCTGACATCTATCACTTTGTGTAACTGTAATGAAAACAGATGGTAATATATTAATGTGATAGCTAACCACAGTAATTTATGCCAATATTTATTTATATATTTATTTGAGGTCGGACACAAAGTTTATTTATAGTTTTATTCCCCTTACAAAAATATTAACACCACTTTCACAAAAATTTCTAACGAACAAAACCTCAAATGGCGACTGACGAATTTAAATCATATGATTGAATACAGCGGTAAACAAGTTTTTTACAACGATGCGGACATCAGTTGATGAAAATACTTTATTCATTTTAAATATTTCAAAATACGATAAAATAATCGTAAAAAATGACAACAATTTTCTCTTTTCCAAGTAAATACGATGCCTGTATTAAAAGGTATTGATGTATGCACTTTATTACACAAAATCAGTAAAGCTACAAAACGAAAAATAAGTACTTTTAATTATGTTTAAAATATTGTTTCGAGTTGGACAAAAAGAAAATATTAAAAAGGAAATAGTATGAGAAAACTTAAGTTTACTACGTTATTTTAAATGTAATATTATAACAGGTAATTAAAGATCTTTACATTTATAACAAAACTGTGATCTTTTAAAAGTGTTGGCAACCCAAAACCTAAACATATGATTTTGGAACTGTCATCCAGGTAAAAACCTATCGTGAATGGAATATATTTGGGGGTAGACGTTAAAACACAAACATAAGTCTAATTGAGGCGGTTTTTTTTTAACGAAACAAACAAATTATTTGTTATTTAATTTAAATAAAATTTACCCAAAAGGTGAAAAAATCAATTATAATTCTATAATAATATTTCTGATTGAAATAGCGGACCAAATAATAATTACTATATTTTATTTATAAAAACAAACACAGCATTTTGATGATCACAGTAACTAATCTGTAAATATAAACGTTGAATCAAAATTTTTCTAATATATATTTAACAATCAATTATTATTGTATAGTAATATTACAATTGAAATAGCTGTCCAAATAATAATTACTATATTTTATTTATAAAAAACAAACAACATTTTGATGATCACAATAACTAATCTGTAAATATAAACGCTGGACCAAAATTTTTCTAATATATATTTAACAATCAATTATTATTATTATTATTATTATTATTATTAGCACCGCGTCTTACTACCCGTTCGGGTTATACGCACTTACGCTAATGTGTAATAGTTATGTCGTTATTATTTTTAAATCCTTAAAATAAGTTGGTTGGAGAATCAAAGACCTGAAGGAGACGGCAGCATTGTTGTGACTTAGATTGCTGTCAAAAGAGAAATTAAAAGGGTTGAATTGATCATCTTATCCATAATAAAATTATAGTTTTATATATATATATATATATTACGAGTATATCTTACCCCCTTAATGTGAACAAACCAGTACACGTACTAAGATACATAGGTACTAAATATATGCAAGCCAGAGGTTTCAGAGTTCGATTCTCGTGTCCAGGTGTCATTTTTTTTCAGAATATGATCAGTTTATTATATTTGAATAGATTTAAAATAAATATATATACAAACAGTTGACTAGAATGAAAATATATACAAACAACTAATTGACTAGAACAAAATCAGGTAGGCCGAGGATTGTACCGGCAAATAAAAAATATAAAAAGTAACCCAGGTGCATAAAAATATATGCTTGTTTTCATGGCGCACAGAATGAACAAGCACGGTGGTGCAAACAGGTGGCGCGCAAACCTCCGGTACATGACTGGTTGCATGTACTCCCATGGCGTCGAATGAATAAGTTTGGTTTAGCAAACGGTGGTGCAAAATGATCTTTAAGATAAGGCTATTCCTACTAAAATTGGACTATAACCAGCCTTTGTATGGAGGGAGAGTTGGAAATATCCTCAGTTTAATAGGATAGTGTTCGAACTCCAACCTCGTTAATGAACCATACCAGACGAGCCCCGTTTCGTTACTTGTACTTGAATACAACTATGAGGATCTTGAATTTATTTTAAATGTCATAAGGAACAATCACGACGACTACATTTTATTAAATAATGTATAACCTTTACATGTGTTCCTAAGTTAAATACCTAGGGAAAAGATCATGGCGGCTATATATATATATATATATATATATATATAGATAACAAATAATAACTTTTACATAAATAAATTTATAAGTAAAATATCTAGGAAAAAATCACGGTGTTTATATAACTTTTAGATAAATTCTTAATATGAATGAATAGCAAACGCGGGTACCACATGGACTTTTTTCTCACTCTCGCAAATGTTGGGTGCATTGAGGCGGTCGCTTCCCGCCCCGCAAGGCCCTATGTAAGTCCTGTTAGTCACCATAAATCTTCTAGCCGCCACTTAATTTGATTAATAAACTAATTTTATCAACCACACCCTATCAATGCAATCTCTACGTATACTTTGTACTCAATATTATAAATTAATTAGTTGTCAAATTCCTGGATATCTTATATGTATTAATAGCTTCTTAAAAGTACTCAAACATTATTTTCTTTGAATCACGTCTTACTAACCATCTAGCCTATCCGCATTAATTAAGTACGCCAATAATATGAGAATAAGGAAGAAAAAATATTTTATATATATAATATTTAGCACCGCGTCTTACTAACCGTTCGGGTTATCCGCTTTAAGTACTAATCACGCTAATGGATTAGGAATTGGGAAAGTTTAATTAGAGGAAGTGAACCCGCATTTTCGTGGAGGGAAAGTGGAAAACCATTTAGGTAAACCACCCCAGTTCACCCGACCGAGATTCGAACCTCGATCTTCCTCCACGACAAGATATTTTTTTCATAACTCGTTTTCCAATTCCAACTCGGGAAAATTGAGATACAGCCCCTTAGTAAATCTGGTGCCGACGAACAGGGTGTGTGTAAATATTCCATGGTATTTCGATTTTTACATATAGTTTATTATAAATATTAGAAACTCAGTGTTCTTTTACATTATTTATCTGAAATAAAATAAGCGTAGTAAGACTCTGTGCTTGATTTTTTAAAAGGGGCCAGTTGAGCATTGCTCATGAACATACACGTCCACTTTCAGCTAGATAATAATTTGTTTTAAATTCAAATATTAGAACCGAACGGATAGTAAGTTTTTAAATGGGCCAATTGAGCGTTGTAATTGGAGCACGTCCACTTTCAGCTAGTGTCCGAGCTTGAGCGAATTGCAACGGTACTTTCACTGAGGGGTGAAGGGGGTGATGTGACACTCTGGCGAAGGCAACGACTCCTTGAGGTTCATCACCCCCAGTATGAACAACCCCGGCTCTTGGGGGAGGGAGAATTCCCGTGCTCTTGACCTCAGGAAAGTGAAAGGGTGAGTTGGTCATCAGAAGGTAGCGTGCCCCTGTTGGAGATGGTTACGTCATTTGCTAGCAGACAACCGGGGGGAGAAAGACTCTAATATCGTGGAGCGCGAGGCCCGGGTGGCTCTATGCTTCATCAAATAAACTACAGCGCCCTAATCGATGAATATAAAACACCTCTATCCCACCAATAAAAACTCCAACGCCTCTATCCTACCAATTAATTAATTATTCAAGCTACTCAATTCAATATAAGAGCTATATATATTATTCCTCCAAAATATAGTTTTGAACATTAAATTATTTTTTCTGTAATAATTGGTTTGAAGAATAAACTGTTGTCTTCACTTTATACGTGGGTAGCAGCACACGACTTACAAACTATAGTTTTTATTTCTACATAAATATTTCAATATCTATAAATTTATATATTTTATATGTTTCTACGTGTATACTGGTAAATATTCTTTAAAATTAGTACCGCTGCAACTATTCCTCTACACCTATACTTCAGGGGTGTAATTAACGTACAAACCTTCTGATGCGTATCTGGTTTGCCGTTTAAGGGGGTGATGTTGGAATCAATTCCCTGCAAGGTATACAGTTGGCGGAACACAGGGTGGTTTTAACTTACTCTGCTAGTTATGGCTGGGAGTTTGAACCCCCGCTGAGGGTGGTTGTGACTTACTCGGCTAGTTATGGATGGGGGGTTTGAATCCCTCTACCACCATACTCCTCCCTGTTCAAATCTCCGTCGGGGTGAACTAGGGTGCTTTTCTACACTCCCTCAACGCAAATGCCAGACGAAAAATATTTGTTACCGGGCCCGATTTCGATTCCTGTGTAAGCATGAATAATAACTTTGTCTATTTGAAAACACCTTGCACGAAATAATTTGATGGTCTCTGGTTCGAATCCAATCTAGACACGCAGATTATATCAGCACACGACTTACAAACTAACTTAGCTATAGAACAGAGTCTCCTGAACGTAAATTCACCACCTGTGAAAAGCAACCCACACAGTATAGAGAGTTTAGTCCAGTACCCACAACTATTTTTTGAGACGGGCGTGAGTGGTTCAAATCCCGTATGGTGTACTGAGGATGATTTTCCACTCTCCCTCCAAGTACCATCAAGTTTTCATTTATTTAAGTGGATATGTGCGTAAATATTCCAGGGACTGTCTAGCAAACGCAAGTGAAGGTACTAAGAAGCTGTGCGGTGCTAGGGACTTGGAATGCCTCCTGAACATGTCCACTTTCACAGGATGTAAGAGTGAAACTGCTGGTTAACGGGACTCTACCGAGCTGTCTTGCTGAGACTGTGTGCCTAATTTGAGCAACGCAATGACTCCTCAAGGTGAGTGGAGGTTATTGCCTCGTTCGTCACCCCCAGAAGGTAATGACCGGCTCTGGGGGGTGGGGGGGAGGGAATATTCCTGAGTCAGCCGACCTGAGGGTGGGGCAATACCAGTGTGTCACTGGAGGGAAGTGAAAGGGATGGAGAGTGTGGGCTCATAGTGTGCAACCGCCAGTTGTTAGAGAAGGATCTCAACCAGTGTCTTGCGTACCCCCTGATACACGCATGCCACAACGCCCTAAAACTCCCTACCAATTAAATTATTAACAATCATAAAGATCCAACATATCCGGCGTATGCCAGCAATAAATAAAAAACTCCAGCACCTCTATCCTACCAATTAATCAATTAACAATAATCAATTAATGATAATTAATAATCAATAACCAACATGTCCAGGGTTTTTTGGCTCTAGGGAAGGGGCAGGAGGAGGGGAAAGTAGGTCAGGGGTGGGGGGTGGAGGGGCTATTTATAGCATCCAATCAGAGAGCAGGAGGCGTGGTCACGTGACCAGTTTCGGCCTATCAAACAGTGGGATGAAAGGGCCTACTAGCTACTTGTGTTGTTAACAAAACATTTCTAGATTACGTGATAAAAAATTACACCTCTGTACACAAATAAAAAACTGGTACGTTGGCATTAACGCTGTAAGCCACCTGGTCTCATAAGTCATCGCACTCAAAATATAACTTGTTTTTGAGTGACGCGCAGGTCTGGGTGTAGTGTAGTTTTTCTTTTATATTCATTCAAGTATTAAATTATAGAAGACTTGTGAGATTTAAATGTATTTATTGAATGATCATAATACTAGTGTAAATATTTTTATGAGAGTTCGGTCATTCATTTTTCTGGTACAAAGGCTCCTTCGGTATAAAATGTGAGAACCCCTGGTCTAAGTCAATATATGTTAATGTGTTGAATAACACGCTCTGGTAGCTTTGTCAGTTCGAAGTAATTTAGTATTAATTTTAACCGAAATTGGTTGGGGTACGAGTGATTCTGAAGTCTCTATAAGCGAGTTTCTCGGTGTAATAACCCATAGAAGAGAAAACATTGCCAACAGTTTTTTATTTTCCAATTTGCCTTACAATTAGCAATCAAGACAGTAGTTTAGAAATTTTGGATTTGCTTTCCAAAACATAATATTTCTTCCAATCAAAGCACCAGGCGATTGATTATCATCTTATTGCCATTGCCAGAGACATGTACTGTAGCGAGATCGTTTAGTTTTATAACATTGCACGAAGTCAAAACTATGTTGAGATTAACTATGACGAATGAATCGAAGATCCCTTAGCAGGGTTATGTATATTGAGTGTGCACAGGGAAAAAGTCAACTCAAACAAAGATGTTTTTGTAAATAAAGTTAAAAATCAATTTGGTAATTAACGTAGACACATCCAGTTTCTATTTAAGTGGCTAGTGTTTTTATGTAATGCTGTGAAATAAGTTCAAATTACAAGATTGTAATTAATTTAATCCTTTAAAAATATTTACGTGATGTCACTAAAATAAAAAATACTGTATTTTTAAATGTAATAATGTTTTTATTATTAGTTTGTAAGTCGCGTTCAGGTTGAAGTGTGTGTGGAGATATATATTTACTCCCCCCTCCCCTTCCCAGAGGCGGTAAAAAATTTGCGGGTGCCCATTTTTACTACCCAGGCTTTCCAACAAAGATACTTTATTTAGACCCTACAATAATAATTCTAATCACAGCATCTAAAAATGTATTTTATTGACTCACAAAAATTAAGTACAATTATCCAGATTCGACAAACAATATTTTTGGTGTAAAGTGTTTCCCCCATTGTGGATGTGTTCGATTTCAGGGAAAGGCGCAACCCATCTCATTTATTATTTGCAAAGAAAATGTGTAAAGAGTAATTTTTTCTTTCTCAAAATAGAAAAAGGAACCCAATAATGTCACATAAAGTTTAGTGAGGATTCATGTTAATAAACTATATATCAAAAGTGTCAGGTTGATTCAATAACAAACCCAAACTCACCAAAAATATATTTGCTTAACTAAAGTAAGGGAGGAACAAAAAATTATTAGACCAATAAGTAAAATAAATATTAAATATGGACCTGTCTAAAACAATTTGTGTTACTAATGTATTAGTAAGTCAGTAACATTTATTATTCTATTTGCCACAAAAGTACTCGCAGAAAATTGCTAAAGTTTATGTGGACTAAAGCAATTGTTTTTTAAACAAATACCTGTACTATTTAATGATTAATATATATTGGTTTAGATAAGGTGTACGCACAATATGACGAAACTACTCTTTATTAGGAAAGATGAAACGAAAACAAGGTCCAACGTTAAGTATATGCTTCGTTTGATGCTGTTTTTGACGTCATGTGTTCATTGTATATTCGTGACAAATCTTGAAAATAGTAAACCTCTTCTTTTTGGGTACAGTCAATGCCGGATAGAGCTAGAGCATTTGTGGTATTTAAAGGGGCGAAGTGGGTGTCAGTTAAAGGTACAAAGTTAAATATCGTTCTTGGAGATGAGATTAATCCAAACCAAAGAAACTATAGTCCGATACAATTGGAATAGTATGGTTGGTTTTAACAAAATTGTAATTACTAATTGTCATCATGGATTTAGACCCAAATAGGTTGTATAAAGATGAACTCCAATACGAAGTTAATATTCGTAGAGAAGCCCCGTTAGATACGGTAGATGAGTTACGTAGCCAACTACTTCAGTTATTAGATAAGGAAAGAGACATAAATTCCTCAATAATGAAAGCCTCCTTAATTCCCACGCTATCGGAAGAAGTTCCGATTGTAGAACTCAAGTTAAATAACTTACAGAAAGACATAACCGATAAGAAAGAGTTCACCCCGACTCAAATAAAGAAATACCATACCTCATTATTACAGCTTTCATCAAGGCTAGAAAGTGCGACCATGGATGAAGAAACTTTACTAGAAGGGAAAGAGACTGGTTTGAAACAATGCGAGCAACTTAGGGTAAGGGTAAAAGGAAAGTCAGTTAAGAGACAGGATTAGGAGCCCACACTTGCAGGAACGGAAGAAGGGTTACTCAGACTTCCCGAAGAGGGATCACTTGTTTTGAACGAAAAGTCAACATATATCAAAGAAAGCCCTAATATTAGCAGAATAAATATAACTAATCTCATTTAAACGGAATCACAAAATTTTGTTAAGACAAGACTCTCAACCATTTTGAGTATAGTAAGAAAATGGGAAGTACATTTTGGGGAGGATTCGGACCCAGTGGATTGCTTGGAAAGGTTAAATTAACTTAAAACCGGTTACCATTTAACTGATAGTGAGTTATTGCAAGTCCTACACGAAATCTTTCAAGGACGTAGATTATGGTGGTTAAGGAATAATCAAAGTAACTGGAGCGATTTAGAACAAGTTTTGAATTCCTTCAAAGTTAGCTTTTTTAAGACTAACTAGTAAGAGTTAATAGAAGAGGATATTCACGGTCAGATAAAAAAAACACGGAATCAGTATAGGAGTACGTAACTGAATTACAAACACTTATCAGAAGGCACAGGGGGTTCGCGCATGTAGTGTGGGATTTCTCATCACAGTTCTGTGACTGGTTGAAATTGGTCACGTGACCCGCCTCCTGCTCTCTGATTGGCTGCTATAAATAGCCCCTCCCCTCCCGCCCCTCTTGCCCTCCTCCCCCAGCCTTGACCTCTTTTCCCAAGTGCTGATAACGTCCTCCCCCTACAACCCCCTCGCCTACCACCCCAGACATGGTGGTCCTTGATGATTAGTTATTAATGATTGTTAATTAATTATTGTTAATTTATTATTGCTAATTTATTATTGGCTATGATTGAGGTGTTGGAGTTTTTATTCATTGTTTGGGGGGAGCAAACGGTCTGTGACGTTTCGGCATGAGGGCTCTGTACGAACCTCGCGTTATGGCTGTCGGAGGTAGAGTGTGATAAAGGGTTCCCCTGCCTTGAGACCCCCTTTCACTTCCCCTTCCATAGAGATATGTGTCGCAACTCCTTGGGTTTTCCCTGGTGACAGTTTGGCGGCCCAACAAGGCGAGTTGAGAGAAGACTAGATATTGAGGTCATTGCCGCGGGCAACGGGGTTTTCCCTATGACGGTGTCACAACCCTGGTACCAGTCTGGCGGATCGACAAGACAAGTCAGGACAAGAATAAATCCCGAGGGCTCAATGGGTTTTCCCTGGCGACAGTTTGGCGGCCCAACAAGGCGAGTTAAGACAAGAATAGATATTGAGGTCATTGCCCCGGGCAACGGGGTTTTCCCTATGACGGTGATGACAGGTATAAAGAACTCAAATCATTACAGTCGGTCATTTCAATTTGTAATTGTCACCGATAATCATCAAGATGAGTTTTGACTGGCTGGAAAATTGGATAAATTCAGGTATGTTTTTTAAACCGTTTTGTATATGTTAATGGTTTATAATTTGCTTATCACGTCCTGGTGTACAGCGGTATTCTCTACTTCTTTGATAGATGACGCACCCCAGACGCTTGGCAAGGCGGCTCAACCGGAGGGTATCAATAGTCTGGACCAGTTGCTGATCTTTACAGAAGACGGGATTTGCAGGGTGGATGGCGACTGTTCCATGGGTAACTAGTGGTGTACGATAGATTTGCCAGTGTTTTTTTATTTCCCGTAAATGGTAATTAATAAGTATTTATTTAATTTCAGACTACTGGGATCCATATGGGCTGGATGAGGGCCTGCCGGGCAATTTAGCGGGCACAGCGACGATTGTACCGCTGACTGCCCAGACGGAGGCAGACCCTGCTTTCAATGCTCAACACAGCGTCGCGGGCGTCCTCTGCACAGCCCCCGATGACCTCAAACTACTCCCTGGCCTCCTCTCGGTGGCACCCCTCTCGCCTGCATCCTTCTATGGCGGCGGAAATTCGCCCCCTGCTGTTTGGAGTGATTTGGACGTGATCTACCGGCTGATATGTAAGTACCGTCTACAAGTAGCCATACTATAGCCACTAGTTTGAAAATAGACTATATGTGTAGCTCTCTCTCTCTCTCGCAAAACACCGTTATGTCGCCAGCTGCTCGTTCCGAGAAGATTGTCTTGTACAATTTCTGTATAACCGTGTGTGATTTCATACAGTTTAGAGCATAGAAAACTATATTGTTTCTTTAACCGCTTATTAAAAAATCCTAACTAATTTAGCGCCGCGTCTTACCACCCATACGATTTATATGCTTAAAAACCCTACTGAACCAGTGGGGGGATTCCCGTGTTCAATTACATGGCATAAGCGAAAATACTGGCTTAGTCTTTAGTAGATATAAAATAACCGCCCTGACCGGTATTTTTGTATATGTCCCCATTTCCTGTGCAAACATTCAAAGACAGAAAATAATAATTTTCGTTTTAGACCCTTATTAAATTCACGTTCACAATGTGCTCTATCAAATATTCAACCAACACATTAATGCGTCTGTGTAGTAAATTATGGGTCCCGGGTTTATTTCCTGTACAAACATTCAAAGACAGCAAATTATAACTGTCGTTTTAGACACTTATTAAATTCACGTTCACAATGTGCTCGATCAAATATTCAACCAACACATTAGTGCGTCTGTATAGTAAACTATGGGTCCGGGTTTATTTCCTGTACAAACATTCAAAGGCAGAAAATTATAATTGTCGTTTAAGACACTTATTAAATTCAAGTTTACAATGTGCTCGAACAATTATTTAAAAATATAATATATTATATTAATACCGAAATTATTATACATTTTTAAGAGAGAAAAAAATACGCGCATGTTTGTAACAGTGTTAATTTAACACGTGACTGTGTATGTTATTGTTGAAATGGAGGCCGGAAATGGTCGCATGGTCCTCCCACTGCCTACGACAGTGAATCCCCATCACCACAATGCAGGAGCAACGCCGCCGAGCCATGAAAACAGTGCTCGAGCGCCAGCTACGGTGCGGGAGACGGGGATCATGGTTTTTCCACAACCCGTGGCGGCGGCTACAGCGGGACCATCTTCGACCCCGTAACCGGGATTTAGTGGCCTAGTAAATCAGGTAGATAGGGTCCTTTCAAATGGTGTCCCTCTTCGGATCGTCGAAGAGAGAATTAAATAATTGAGGCGTTTCTTTTATACCGGTAGAGAAATTACCGTACAGCTTGGTGCTCCAGCAAGCGATCGTGACGCATTAAGCTGGCTTGAAGAACAAATTACTAATTTGCTCAATCGGCTGCAGGACCATGGCGTTAGAGCCGATGGCCTTGTCGGCTTCCTTTTGAATGCATGGACTCTACGTTGAACTCTGTATATGTCTCATTTAGGCGAGCAGACCGGTTAGACGCTCGAGCCGTGCTTGATAACGTAAGTCGTGTGTCATAAAGTAATAGTTTGTTTTTTAGTACAGCACCACTTTACGTTAAACTCAACCATTTTAAGGAGCCTCGGTGGAGGGGTAATCATAAATGTGATAAACTCGCTCCCGCTAGCACATATAGCCCTAATAACAAAGGGATCATTACGATTCAAAATGGCGACACACATTGCCTTGCCCGTGCTATGGTTGCCACCAAAGATATATGTGATAATAAAAGATAACCAGGATGCATAAATGTGAACACTTTTAGAAAAATTAAAATGGGTCGTCTGATTCAAAAACTCAAAGCAGAGAACTATGCCGTGATGCCCGTGTGAATCTTTTGAAAGGTGGTGGGCTAACCAAGCTTAAACAATTTCAAACTTACCTCTCCGAATACAAATTCACGGTGTTCAGGGAACTTCGGGGGAGACAGGTCCTATATGAGGGGCCTACTCCATCCGAACATTTTGAAGGGCTACCTTGATTTGTATTTTTATGACAACAAGCAAAACAATTTTTATGTCATAACATCCTTGACATCCGCATTTAAGTGCTCGTACTTTGGCTGCGAGTGTCGTGTACTGTTAAATGATAAGAAAATACCCAAGTGTGAGACCGCGTGCAAAAGTAATAGGTTAAATCGGTTTGTAGTGGAGGTCGATCTGTGGTCTGTAATGACTGCGGGCTTTGGTTCAGAAACCAGACGTGATTTGAAAACCATAAACGTTCTGGTTTTTGCAGAGGTCACAGGTAGGTCTGTGATATCCAAAAAATTTGCGATGTCTGTGGGCAATTTTTAGTCTGGAAAGAGCAGAATATTCACATAGGTGTCATGAGACTTTTTGTAGAGTATACGAGACCCATCGTCCTTTTGGTCGTTTCTGCTATATGAAGCAGGCCCCATAAAAGCCGTCAATGGAAAACCATAATTTCATGTTTGTATTCTATGATTTTATGCAGGCGAGAAACTCTTCTTCAAGGTGAGGCCGGCACGTACTTGCACGAACCTAACCTATGTGTCGTGCAGACGTGTTGCAGGACCTGCGTTCATATATAGGCAAATGATCATCATTGCACAGAATGTGGGGGCGATAGGACTCGCATATTCAAAGGTGATAACACAATGGCCCAATTTTTTGAATATATAGAACAAATTAAAAATACAAAATTTAAGGATATCATCCTCCTAGGCCATAATGCGAAAGGCTATGATGGCAATTTCATTTTAAAATATATGATGGAGGTATAAAAATGGACTCCAGAGCTCATGATAAACGGTGGGAAAATCATTTCCATGCGTTACGGCCCGCTCCACTTTATTGACTCGCTGAACTTTCTCCCGATATCTTTGTCCAATATGCCCTAAATATTCGGCTTGGACGAGTCTTTGGCCAAGGGAGATTCCACCCATTTTTTCAACAGAAAAGAAAACGCAGGGTATAGTGGTCCCTTAAAGCCAAAGGAGGACTATGGCATCGGTGAGATGTCAGTTGAGGGAAAGGAGCACTTTGAAATTGGTATGACGCGTTGGTCGAAGAAAATTATATCTTTGATTTTAAATGCGAGTTGGAACTGTATTGTGTGAAAGATGTAGAGATCCTACGGAAGGCCTGCCTGAAGTTTAGAGACATGCTCATGGAGAAAGCAAAGGTGAATCCTTTCAGAGAGGCGTGTACGATAGCTGGAGCGGCAATTTTGGCTTACCGCCGAAGTCATCTTAAGGAGGTTACTATTGGTATTATCCCTAACGGTGGCTACCGGTGTGTAGACCAACAGTCGCATGTCACTGTACAATGGCTCTTATGGGAGGCCCATCACCGCGGTGTCTCTATTCTTCTTCCTGATAACGGCCGTGAGGAATATTTATTAGGGCGACGTGTAGACGGTGTTGTTAAAGCTGGAGATACCACCACCGTCTTTCAGTTCTGGGGCTGTTTATGGCACGGGTGCCCTCTCTGCTACCATGACAGGACCACCACTATCAAAAATAGTCCCCACGAGACCATGGAGAATGGTTATGAAGCGACCATGGCTTGTTTGGAAAAGTTAAAGAATGCCGGCTACACGGTCGTAGTAATGTGGGAATGTATGATTAATTCGATGAAAGGCACAGACATGGACTTGAAACAATTTTTACTCCGGCACTAGGTTTATACCAAGGAGCCACTCAGTCCCAGGGATGCATTCTTTGTCGGGCATACAAATTGTATCAAGCTCTTCCACGAAGCAGACCTTTCTTGTGGAGAGAAGATCAAGTACTTGGATGTGTGTTCATTGTATCCTTACGTTTGCAAGTACAAACAATACACCGTCGGTCACCCCAAAATACACTTGGAACTAAATTATCCGTCTATAGATCAAGTAGAAGGCATAGCCAAAGTTACAGTGACGCCTCCGCGGAATTTTATCATGCCCGTATTGCCTACACGGAAGCACGACAAGTTAATGTTCATCATGTGCAGAAATGCGGGGAGGAGAAAAACCAAGGTGCGTGTCAACACAATGACAAAAAAGATCGCTGGTTGACAGGCGTCTGGGTGATTGACGAGATCCGGAAAGCCGTTGAGAAAGACTACACCGTTAAAGCACTACACGAAGTGTGGGAGTACAATGTATCTGTTTACTCCCGTCAGACACGTTCTGGCGGATTGTTTCACGGGTACGTTGAAACTCTTTTGAAAATTAAACAAGAAGCCAGCGGATAGCCAGAGTGGTGTACCTCTCGAGAGGAAAAGTTAGCTTATATTCAAAATTATGAGGAAAGGGAAGGGGAAAATTTGATTCCGGCTGGGTATGTAAAAACCCTGGTCTCCACACTCCGGCTAAACTCTTTTTAAATTCACTATGGGGAAAGTTTGGGAAAAGACCCGATTTACCACACGTAGCCGTTGTTATCGACTATCAGGGCATCCACAAGTACCTGACGGATCTGTACATTACCGTGGACAGCCTCATTGATGTTAATGATCAGGTTATGTTCCTCAATTACAAGGATGCGCGCGACGTGTTGCGCCCTAACCATAACACGAGGGTGGCGGTGGCATACTACACGACTGCTATGGCTAGGTTTCACTTAAACAGCATCCTTGAACAATTGAGGGAACGCGTTTTCTATCATGATACCGATAGCGTTCTATTTAACGTCCACCCCAACGATTGGAGTCCACCGACCGGAGACTTTTTAGGTGACCTCACTAACGAAATTCAGGATTTTGGTCCGGGAAAATACATTAGCGCCTTTGAATTTGGTGGTCCCAAGAATTTCACGTACCGAGTTTGGGTTGTTGGCAATCCTGTCAAACAAAAACGGTGTGCAAGTTTCGCGGGATATACATAAACTAAGTCAACCGGAACGATTTTAATTTGGACTTTTGAAAACGATGGTCACCGAACAAGCTGCGCAAAGATGCATACAGATACCGCACATATATGTAAGTAAAGGTCTTGCGTCTGTATGTACCGTTTCGTAGACTAAAGTCTACCGGCTCGTGTACACCAAACGTCGGATAACCAATGATTATAACACGTTGCCTTTTGGGTATCAAAGTCCTTGTAAACGCACTCGCAACGAGTAAAAAGTTATCATTTAGCCAGGCTAAATAATCACCTTTTTTTTCTTTCACTCTAGACAGTTCCAATGACATACCATTTTTCAAAGATTCGAGATTTTTTCATATTTTTTATTTATTTAATGCACCCGGGCTACATTTTTATATTTTTTTATCTGCCAGTACAATCCTCCACATACCTGATTTTTTTCTTGTCAATTAGTTGATTTTATATATTTTAATTTTAGCCAGTTATAATAAATTGTTTGTATATATATTTATTTTAAATCTAATCAAATATAGTAAACTGTTTGTATATATATATATTTATTTTATTTCTAGTCAAATATAATAAATTGAAACCCCCTATGTATAAATATATTTATTTTAAATATTATCAGTATACTTTTCATTATTGTAAAAGCTGTTATATTTGTTCTAATAAATATATATTGTAAATATTCACAGCATACTTTACACTGCGTGTATACTTTTTTCAAGATTTAAATAAATATTGTAAAAACTGTTATGTTTGTGTTTTAACGTCTTACCTACACCTCCCTCCTATCCTATAAATACAAGCTCCTATAGCTTATAAGCTTAGTCTCAAACATTATTGACAAGTTGAAACATCCATTTTCGCCCATAATAAGTGGCCCTTCCGGCTGTGGAAAGTCACATTTTGTAGCAGACATTATCCGTCACTTGGACACAATGTGTGACGTTAAATTTGATAAAATCACATGGTATCATGCTTTATGGCAACCGGTATTCGAACAATACGAGCCAAGTCCCCACGTCATATCTGTAAGGTTCTACCGGAAATGGATGACATCTGTAATGACTCTCCACAGCTGATTATCCTGTAAGACCTGATGCGTGAAGCCAACGAAGTTGTCGTAGATATTTTCACCAAAGCATGCCACCATCAAAATATTAGCGTTCATGTACCTTACACAAAATATATTCCACCAGGGCAAGGGCCAAAGAGACATTTCCTTAAACGCACATTATATCGTGCTTTTTAAAAATACAAGGGATGAAGCGCAGATTCAACAATTTGCACGTCAAGTCTGTACTGAAAATCCCCGTGTTTTACAAGAGGCTTACACTGATGCTACAAGTACTCCTCATGACTATATAGTGTTAGATTTCAAACAATGTACACCAGAATGGTTCAGATATAGAACCCACACAAATGTCGGGTGCTGCGTGTACCAACCACGTAAAAGCTATAAAAACACCGACACTTCCCGATTACATACCATTTAATAACCATGAGTCCCAAAGTTCTGAAGCAGGCCTCTCTGCTACGTGCAATGTATCGCATGTACCCGCAGCAACGTGTCACCTTGATGAAAACTGCCGACAAGAAACTGGTTGACTCTGTTTACGAGTGTGCATACAACACTTTAAAAGGGCGGGTGCCGTAGAAAACTGCACAGAAGACAAAGTTACGTGCTCACAAGCAGGTGTTGCGCAAGCTGTTCAAACGAAGAGAGTGCTGGAAGAAGAAGAGACTACTGGTTCGGAAGGGAAGAGCCTTCTTTCCCTTACTTTTACCACCTTTAATCAACGGGGTCCTCGGTTCCTTATTCAACAAGTAAATAATGGAACACATGAAAAAGATGATATTGGTGTCCCCGGAAACATTACACCGTTACAAGCAACACCACCAACAAGTGGCATCAGCAACAAATCTAGTAGTCTCCATGTTGGACAAGGAAATGGAAAAAATCCTCGCTTCAACACTTGACGATAAGTCTAAATGGACTTTATACCAACAAGTGCTACAGCGCTATCTGCACTTTAGTCAACATCCTCCGCCGTCAAAAAATGCCACCACCACCACTGAAGTGCCTGTACTTCCCATCCCTGCTGTACTTAATACTGTACCAGTACAGGCAAGTAAAGAAGCTGAACTTTTACTAGAAGATATCATTTCCCGAGGCGGTATCTCTTGGGAATCAAACGGAAAAGTGAGTATTCAAGATAAACCTCTCCATGGATCCAATATTGTGGATTTAGTCAACGATCTGGTCAGAGCAAGAAAACACAGCGAACCATCCGGGTGGCGAGAGTTTCTCACGGTGTTGCAAAAAATAAACGTTCCGAAAGGATTTATTTTAAATCCGAAACGTTTGGAGACATTAGAGATCCGACGCCCGTACCACAACCATTTACACCAACACAACGCCCTAAGAAGAAGAAACTGAAGAGGGTGTATGAAAACAGTTGGCTGCCGTTCCGAGCTTAATGGCCCGTTTAGCCGATATCTACTACGGCCCTTCTCATACTGCAGGGTTTTAAGGGGCGGCGTCGTTCATAAAGGCGTCCAAGAGAGATCCCAGAAAAGTACGAGAATGGCTTCGTGCGCAGGACACTTATACCCTTTACAAACAGGTGATAAAAAAGTTTCCATGCAACAAGTACGTGGTGTCAAACATTGACGATCTCTGGCAAGCCGAACTCAACGATATGAGAAGTTTCAGAAAATACAACGACGGTGCAGCGTACTTGCTCACCGTCATCGACATATTTAGAAAGATGGCCTGGGCGAGGCCGCCTCTATCCAAGACGGGGAGCGTCGTGAGAAACGCATTTCGGGAAATTTCCAAGAAAAGCGGCCGTAAACCTCTAAGTTTACATACGGACAAGGGGACAGAGTTCACTGCACGTCTAGTCCGGGTATTTCTCAAGCAAGAAGGCGTGCATTACTAAACCACTCATAATCCGGACGTATAGGCAAGCGTCGTGGAACGATTCAATAGAACTCTGAAAGGACGCATGTGGCGCTACTTTACCAAAAAAACACGTATCGGTATGTGGACGTCCTCCAAGATCTAGTCGACGCTTACAACGGCTCAAAACAATCCAGTATCAAGATGGCACTTACCGACGTTTCAGAAACTAACCTGCTTCAAGTAAGAGATAATCTGTACTGCAAAATGCGTCCAAACTCGAATAGTAAGCCGAAAATAAAAGTCGGTGAAACGGTGCGTATTAGCAAATTTAAAATGCTGTTTGAAACGGGCTACGAAAGCAATTGGAGCGAAGCGATTTTCAAAGTCAGCAGTGTCGTGTTGCGACAACCTTTTGTCTACAGACTCACCGATCTTAATAGAAAAGAGGTGGAGGGGGCGTTTTACGAACCTGAATTGCAACGCGTACGTCTTCCCAAACTTTTAAAGTTGATAAGATACTACGTGTCAAGGGTAAAGGCGCCAGAAATAAAGTGTACGTGCAGTGGAAAGGTTACCCTGCCAAGTTTAATTCCTGTATTCCTGCCAGTTACGTCAGCGCCGTGCCATGAAGTACCAGTTGTACACCACTTTGCTGAGCGACAGCTCTATGGGATATTTTCGGAAAAATAACCTCACGAATTTCACCACGCAACTACCTTACCTTCTTACACTTGAAGACCGGTGGGAAGTCGCTCTGGCTGAATTTCAATATCCTTGATCTTTCACCACCGTACCCGAGGGTCAAAATATTGTATGGTACAACTGGATGGACGATAATGGCGTGGAACAAATATTCAAGGATCATATCCCTGATAGAAACTACAGCACTATCCATGAAATGATCAAAGCTCTAAACGACGTAGAGGCTTTTAAAGAGGATTCTGGAGTTGTATTCAAGTACACAAACCCCCAAAAAAAGTGGACGTTATCTTTTCTTCACTAAATATAAAGCTGTTGACTCTATCAAACCAGCTAAGTCTACAGCTCTGTTTCGATCCTCTAACTAATCTGATAAATCTCCCAAAGTCACCGTACGCCGCCAACATTCTACTAGGCTTGCCATCGCAAATGTACATTTACACAGATATCGTCGAGCCTCAGCCCATGGGTGACATTGTGGCACCACTGTTACGTATCGTCGGTATCAACAACATAAACTATCACTACGGCATACATAAGACAGTTAGCTATTATCCGTTGCACTACATGCCCGTGCTTAGAAGGGAAATTAAAAGCTTGGAAATCAATATAAGAACAGACATGTGTGAACCTGTACCATTCGAGTTTGGAAAAGTTTGCGTGAAACTTCATTTTCGACGCTGCTCAACATGAACTGTCCCTACCAAAGATACTACGTCAACCAGGCTGGAAAAGGAATATCTTTGATCTACCACGGTGCTCCTTATCAAAGATGACATGATATATGAAGTTTATTCAGCGGCCTTTTCAAAAGCGTCGTACCGTTAGTGAGAAGCGGCGCTAAAGACATTTGAAAACAGTCGCTTCATACGGGTATCGACGTGCCCTCCGACGTTGCCAATCAGCGTCGTCATTTCAAAGAGGCGTTACGGCACCGTGTCGGCGAGGCTGGAACTAATCTGAAACGCAAGATGGAGCAGAAGATCGACACACTGATGACCAGTGCAGGCTATAAAGGGCGTCGTAAGACGTAACAACATCAGTCTTCTGTCGTTGCCCGACGTAAAAAGGTCAAGAAAAAGGTGAAGATATTTTCAGTTAAAATGTCGTTTCTACACCCCCAATCCTGCGAGTGTGCCAGCAGTGAACTCTATCTATTTTCCTACCCAACCATACAAACCAGTCTTGAAAGTTGGTAATGGCTCCAGTACAAACCTGTCTCTTCCCTCACTGATGATTCGCCCATCGAATTTATTGTTACCGGTCAAGGCGAGTTCTATATCGATCTTTCACAGACTATGCTCTATCTCAGGGTGGCCATCATGAAACCTGACGGTGGTGCTTTTACAGAGGTGTATTAAATCGCTCCCGTCAACAATTGGTTACATTCTCTATTCACACAGGTGGATGTGTTTTTAAACCAAAAACTATTCTCACCTCCCAGTAACACGTATGCTTATAGAGCGTACATTGAGACGTTGCTCCAATTACAAAAGTCAAACCAAAAGAACGCATTTGACTTGTGGTCTGTGGTTCGCAGACAGCCCCGGAATTTTTGAGGAGACTAACTCCGTCAAGAAGGGATTTGAGAACCGTCGCAGTCTCACCGCAAAAAGTAAGACGGTGGATCGATTGGGGTATCTACACGGTGATGTGTTTAACCAAGAGAATTATCTTTTGAACCGTACCGAACTCAGAGTAAAGTTGGTCCGTTCCAGAGATGGACTTAGTTTAATGGCAGTTCCTGAACTCCCTCACTTTAAGGTTCACATCACCGAAGCCGGCCTTCTAGTGCGACTTGTCAAAGTAGCACCATCTATACTGTTGGCACATGCCAAAGCATTAAACGTCAGCCCAGCAAAGTATCCCATCACCCGTGTGGAAGTAAAAACACTCACTATTCTTACGGGCGTGCAAGGGAAATCACTGGTCAACGTATTCACCGGACAGTTACTCAAACGATGCATCGTGGGATTAGTATCAAACGCCGTGTTCAACGGAGACGCCAGCAAGAACCCGTTCAACTTTCAAACCTACGACATCAGTTATTTCTCGCTGTACGTGGATGAGCAACAAGTGCCGTCGAAACAGCTATAGCACGATTTTTCAAACGGACACTATGTCATGTCCTACCACACACTCTTTTCTGGAACGGGTATCCATTTCATTAATGAAGGTAGCGAAATCACACGAGAAGCCTTACCCAAGGAATATCATCTCATGTCTTTCGATTTAACACCTGATCTGTCCGCCCACATAACATCGCATTGGAATTTGACGAGGCACGTCTCTTTTAGCATCAAAATGAGCTTCACAAGAGCTCGCACCGAAACCGTCAACTGTATCGTGTACGGGGAGTTTGCCAACATCATTACCATTGACAAGGACAGAAACGTCGTGAACTATTATGGGATTTATTATAAACGGCTTCCCACCGCTTACACGCATCATTTAAATCATGGACGTCATTGTGGATTTCCAGATCTTCATCGACGACAACAAAGAGTTTGTCATCAAGGAACTGAGTGTTTTATATGTATGCGGTACATTACTTCAATATTGGGTTTTAAAACCCCATACGGTATCGAGGAACTTTCCACTGATGCCACAAAGAAAGCCGACTATATATTTAACAATCTCCACGGTATCGCTTGAGATAGCGGTGATGTGGATTACAGCCTGCTCGAATCCCTCATCTCCCGTGCCACAACGCGTGCAGAAACTGTCTACGTCAAGGGGGCAGAAAAGAAAAATTTCTAGCCAAATACACGTCTACAACCATCGTAGATCTGTAAGACAGGGGTTGTTTGTCACTGAAAACACTTAAATTGTGCCGCACCATGTGCATGGGACATAGTTCTGTGTGGAATTTCTGTTCGGCCTCTATCGTCTGTGGACTTCGATATTGGATGTTTGAAGATGGACACGCACACCATAAGACGTGTGCTGAAAACAAACCCGTGGTTCCGATTTGTACGGTCAGGTGTTTTCCCTTCTGATCAACTACCCGCAAGAATAGCTCGACCTGCTGCTCTAGTAATCAACACCGATCCACACACCAAGCATTGGACGCATTTGGTCGCCATCTTTATCGACAAGAACGGCGTGGGAGAATATTTTAACAGTTATGATTTTCCGCACCGTATAAAATTGCATCTGGCATTTATACGCTAAAACACTTTCCGTACGCCCTATAGCGAGCAACAACATCAAAGCATCTCATCAGATATTTGCGGCCATTACTGTCACATGTACCTTCTCTAACGCGCCCAGAACATTCCGATGAAAACTTTCCAAAGCCTATTCTTGCTTACCAATTATTCAGACAACAACGCTAAGATGGTGAGATATTACAACAAATTTTTCAAGACTATAGGGGCATGCCGCCCTTCAGGAGGCCATGTCCAAGCAGCGTGCGCCTATAAAAGGAGGCGTCCCGGTGTAGTGCCGCCCATAACCGCTAAACATCATGGAAGGTCGAGACGTTTGCGCTCACAAAGAAAAGTCGGTGAAGCTGCTCACCGTCACCAGAATTTTCAACACATTGTTCCCGTTAGACTGAGTCGACCCCAAGTGAGTCATCGTCGGTATGAGCGTCAAGAACAACTTTACGCCCTATGTACAGCTAGAACAATGTGGAGGGAACTGTGCCGTGTTTACCCGTACAGAGTGGCAAGAACTGGACAGCTACAAGTCTGTCATATCAAAGTTTTTCATCAACACGCAACCTCCTCTGAAGATTAGTCTGACAAATCATGAAATCTCTCTGAGATGCATGTGCGGTAACCGTATGGTCGTCATCAGCGAGAAACAAGATGCCGGACTCAAACGGGTCGCCTATCTAGTTCTTAGCTCGGCGCGTCTTTGTGAGGTGTGAGACCTCATCAACGTCGCCGTCGACAGACGGGACATGTGGTCGACACCCGTTGCCCACTATTGCAACAATTTTATCGACACACTCGTCATGGATGTGTGCGACACGCTAACAGAATCGGCGGATATCGTTGACCCAGAACAGCCTATGGTGGAAACGCACATCAAAAACCTGGATCTTATCAGTGGTACCTACTATACTCGTCAAGTCGTCGGTTTGGACTATTACATGCTGGATTGTGAACTAAAAACAATTTTACTAACGCATCTAAGAGACACTGTAGATAAACGTATGAACGAATATATGAAGTAGTCCTGTAAAAAGGTATAACAAATACTATGGATGATGTCTTTAATGTTTAATAAATATATATATTTGTAATTTCTGTGTTTATTTACTGTTTGTCCCTTACGAGTCCCACCTTGTCTTGTCTGGCAGCCAACCTGGCGCCAGAGATGCGATGCCGTCATAAGGAAAACCCTCTTTGCCCATGAGCAATGACCTTAATATCTATTCTTGTCTCAACTCACCTTGTTGGGGCCACCAAACTGGCGCCAGGGTTGCGATGCCGTCATCGGGAAAACCCCCGTTGCCCAGGGCAATGACTTCAATATATATTCTTGTCTCAACTCGTCTTTTTGGGCTGCCAAACTGTCGCCAGTGAAAACCCATTGCGCCCTCGTGAACTATTCTTGTCCTGACTTGTCTTGTCGACCTGCCAGACTGGCGCCAGGGTTGCGACATAACACGCATTGATTACGTCATCGGGAAAACCCAAAGGGTTGCGACACATACTTCTAAGGAGGGGGAAGTTAAAGGGGGTCTCAAGGCAGGGGGAACCATTTATCACACTCTACCCCAACGGACATCAGGAGAAGTTCGTGCTGCTTGTTCCGGGCAGCCCAGTAGAGTTTTGTGATGGAGACTCCCCAAATAAACTACAACACCCCCATAAATCAAACTCCAACACCTCAATCCTAGCCAATAATTAATTAGCAATAATTAATTAACAATCATTAATAATTAATCATCAAGGCCCAATATTTCCGGGGTGGTAGGCGAAGGGTTGTAGCTGGAGGGGTTGTAGGGGAGGACATTTCGTACTTGTGAAAAGAGGTCAGGGGAGGTTGATGTGAGGGGGCTATTTATAGCAGCTAATCAGAGAGCGAGGGGCGTGGTCACGTGACCAATTTAAACCAGTCACAGAGCTGTGATGAGAAATCACACACACCACTCACGCAAGAACAGGAGCTGAACCATATTTTTCGTAATATAACACCCGATATTAAATTAAGTTTAACTAGAACCAGAATACAGTCCGTCCCTTAGCTAGTGAAGAAAGCTGCGCTGTTTGAGCTAGCCCAACAAGAGATTAGAAACTACGACATAAATTTTGGCAACGAAAATAAACTTAGAAGTAACCAAAAAGGGAACAACAGCTTCGCCTTATATTTTAACCAGGAAAGCTGACAAGACCTAGGAGAGGGGTCCTTTTTGCTAAGAGCCAGAAGGGAAACATTATCCTTCGATCCAAAAGTCAATTACAATAGAGCAAGAGGAAACAACCCCTCATTGATTGCACGTAAATGTTTTAATTATTTCGCTGCGTATAACCCGAATGGGTAGTAAGACGTGGTGCTAATAATAATAATAATTATTATTTCGCGAGTACACATTTGATCCACGACTGCCCTAATAGAAACACGAGTGGTAAGGAGCCGGTAAGGAAGTTACATTTTTAAGTAGACGTGGTCCTAACAACCAAACCACGCCGAAAATCCAACACGTGAACTGTGATAACGAGAGTACCTAAAGGGAGTGACTATAAATATATGTCAAAAAATATTATTGGTCTTTTAGATACAGGCTCAGTTAACAACATTTTGTCTAAAGAGATCTATGAGAGTCTAGTAAAGAAAAGAATCTAAAGACCGATACCGTGTGACGTACAATGGGTCATGGCCGATTCTAGAACACTAAAATGTAAAACAAAGGGTGAAAATAAGCAACAAAATAGGAAGATGGGCGTGGCCTATTTGGTTTCTGATTGTGTCATCCTTAGTGACACCAATTATATTAGGAAATTACTTTATTAGTCGCAGTGGTATGAAAATAGATTTTCCTAATAATAATGTGTGTTTTGAATTCAATAACAAACTTAAGTTTTAATTAGTACCCATACCTAACCGAGGAAGAGTAACTATAGTGGTGGGGAATAAATCCTCGGGACACTTTGATAAGGTATTGAGTTAATATTGTGACGTAATAAGTAAAAAAAAAGGAAGAACCAATGTGTTCATCTTGGACATTGAACTCCTCGACAATGTGCCGGTGCGTTCTAAACCCTACCACTACGCGCCACCCAAATTGCAAGTACTTAGACAGTACGTCCACAACCTGATGAAGAAAGGAATTGTCAGACCCTCTAAAAGACCTTATGCGTCCCCAGCTTTTCTTATAACAAAGAAAAACAAGGGAAATTGGATGGTCATAGACTATAGAAAATTGAACGCCAAAGTGAAATTTGAAACGACACCTTTACCGACTATTATAATGGCCTTTCAATACCTAGGCAAGGCCACGGTATATACGGTGGTGGATCTAAATAAAGCCTACTACCAACTTCCTCTATCAGAGTCATTCAAGCCGTACACGGCGTTCGTTACATCTTGGGGCTATTTGAATTCAATTTCATAACTTTTGGAATGTGTAATGGGACTCATTCGCTAAGTAGATTGATGAATAACATATTCGGGGATATTCAGTTTGAGTTCGTGTTTACGTATTTAGACGACTTAGTAATTTAGTCTACAAATCACCAGGAACATGAAAAACACCTGAGATAATTGTTAAGAATATTACGGAAAGCCGGCCTTACGGTTAATCCAAAGAAATTAGTAGCAGTAACGGAAATCGAGTATTTTGTCCACATAATTTCCCATAAAGGGGTAGCGGTGAACCCCGAACGTTCACGAGTGGTGCGCGAGTTTCCTACGCCCAACACTACAAGAAAACTCACCCGATTTTTAGGGATGATCAATTTTTTATGGAAGATTCATACCCAATCATACCCAACTTTACTAAATAAAGAAAAATAAGGATGCATTTCAGTGGAGCTCGCAGGCCGAAGAAGCGTTCGAAAAGTTAAAATTTAACCTTTTTCAACCACCTTTATTGAAAATGGTGGATTTTCAGAAGCCCTTTATTCTACAAACAGGCTTGTCATCTTCGGGGCTAGGAGCAGTGTTGTGTCAACGCCGCAGCGAAGGGGAATTGCAACCAGTAGCCTACGCCAGCCGCACGCCACACATCCACGAGAATAATTACACTACATTCGAACTGAAAGCGTTAGCCATCATTTTTGGGGTCAAAAAGTTCATACAGTATTTAGAGCATAAATAGTTTGAGCTTCAAACTGACAACTCCGCCTTGTCTTGGTTATTAAATTATCCTAGGCAAATAGGATAAATAGCACGGTGGATAGCCCAACTACAAGTATTGAGGTACTAGCTACTTCATATCCCAGGAAAAGAAAATGTGGTAGCGGACACGTTATCTCGGATGTTTGAAGAACAAGGAAGAGAACCTGGACCCGATGCCGACGGCCAAAGAATAAGAAAACCGTGAGATGACGCCACCGACTGAAGAGCAAGGAAGACATCCGGGGCCAGCGTCATCACCGGAGGAGCAAGCACTGATAGGTGTATTGGCCGGGTTGCCAGAACTGTCCATACCCACCAAGATGATTCAACAAGACGATCCCAAACTACGAGAAATTATAAACGATCTATGCCAGGGTGAGGATAGACAAAACTACAAAATCAAAGATGATGTATTGTTACATAACCCATCGAGAAAGTCCGGTTGTAAAGTATGCGTGCCCGATTCTCACACCCGAATATTCTTAGAGTATTTCCACGTATAACCAATAGGGGCCCACCTAAGAGGGGCTAGAACGGTGGCCAAGGTCAAGGGACATTATTTTTTACCCGGCATGAAACGGGATATATGTGACCGAGTTCGCTCATGTGAGGTTTGTTTGCCTTCTAAGCCAGCCCAGAACCGTAGGCACGGATTTTTATCCTCGGACGTAGCTCAATTTCCTATGCAGAGATTGTAAGTTGACCTTTTTGGTCCCTTACCGAAGTACAGCGATGGCAATGTTATTTTACTGACAGTATTAGATGCCTTCTTCAAGTTTGTTTGGTTCATCCCATTGAGGGGCCCCACATCCTCGGTTGTGGTCAAAGCCCCGAATAGGGAAGATTTCAAGAACTTCTGTTACCCCTGCTCCATTGTGTTGGACAATGAAAGCCAGTTCACCTCTCATTTATTCAAAGATGTCTGCTTTTCCAGTGGTATTAGACGTTTTACCACTAGTACATTTTATCCGAATCCAAACCATATCGAATGTTTCCATAAAAACCTTAAAGCCGCTCTGATAGCCTATCATCATCAATTTCATAGGAAATGGGACACCACACTACTTTGGCTACAATTGGTGTTCAACTCCGCAACCCACACCAGTCACAAATCTACTCCAGCTGAATTGTTATTAGAATACAAACAGCTGTCACCTATTAATCTATGCTGGGAGCTATATCCAAGGTTTTTAGAGGAAGAAGCTCTGAATAGAATGGTGGAAAAAATAGAAAGTCATGTTTAGAGAGTTGAAAAAGTCGCGCGACCTATTCGCCCTAAGATACGACGCTCAGAGAGCGCCAGTGCCATATAAGGTAGGTGACAGAGTCATGTACGAGGTGCACACCCTGAGTAAAGCGCCTGAAGGAGTGATGGCTAAGTTAAGCTACAGAACCGATGGTAGTTAGTTAATTTTTGACCCATTTGACGGTCCTACTAATTGACCCTCTTACCAAATTACCAAGTCACAGAGCCTACTTCTCACAACTCAAACCCTGTGCGCAGTGATGTGTTTATCAGAGAAGAAGAGTTTGGTTTCCCTCTTTTCAGTCGTCGCTTGTTTTCTCTTAATTCCCTTGATCTAATAAATTTGGTGACTACGACGACACGCAAGGGAGGGAAGGTCCTTTTTTCTTTTGTAAGTGAGTCTTTTCTCTGTAAATGGATGTTATTCCTGTTACTGGGTATGTTTTGTAACTGTTCTGATTGACCTTGACTGAATCCCTTAAGGAATGAGGTGGGTGATCTGTTCTAAAGGACACCCCTAGGGAGGATTAGATGGTATTATTCTAAGGGACACTTTAAGGGTTAGTACCCTACGTACACCAGGTATTTATTAATTTAGGACTGGTAATTTCTTATGTATAAAAAGATGTAACATAATATACAATAATTCCTATGCCATTATATTTCAAAAGGTTCCTAAAGTAAACAAAAATGGAAAATGTTATAGGTTAAATAAAACATTATAGACTCCCTTAAGTGTTAATTAAATGTCGTCAAAATAATAATAATAATAATAATAATAATAATAATAATAATAATAATAATAATGTGGATAGGTAAAGAAGACTATATTGAACTGAACAATTAAAAATGGTAAACAAATTGAAGTTGTACCTAATTTGACACTTTGCTAATATCATTCTAAATTTATTATATCCTTAAGATTACCGGCTGGTCTAGGTATACAGTTTATATATGAGGCTCGGTATATGTTTATGTTGTATTTATGAGGTTCATTCTATGTTTAGCCTAGGTTTAGTATAGGTATACATTGTATTTGTGAGGTTTAGTCAATGTTTACATTGTATTTATGAGGGTTAGTAAATGTTTACATTGTATTTATGAGGGTTAGTAAATGTTTAAATTGTATTTATGAGGTTTAGTCTATGTTCATATTGTATTTATGAAGTTTAGTTAATGTTTTCATTGCATTTATGGAATCAGTCTATGTTTACATTGTATTTATTAGGTTAGGTCTTAGTTTACAGTTTTATTATTGATTATTTACTATCTTTTTGTACTGTACTACCATTTGTATTTATAATATTAATTAATATTAATATTATGACGTGTGCGTTTGGTGGCGGACCTAAACAACTGTAGCTATAGGATATGTGATAGATCAGAGATAGTTTGCCTGAGGCGAAGAGCAATTAAGTTACTGGCGAGACTTGGAAGAGTCAAGACCTCCTGGTATGTGTAGGCTAGTCAAACAGTCATCATGCACCAAGCCTACTCACACGTCACGGGATCTTTGTGTGTTTTGTAACTTCAACAATAAACTAAATACCTATATAATTTCATATCAACTATTTGATTATTTCTTCTGAAACATATCCACGGCCTATGGGGCCTACGGTACACAGTTTAACATATATTTATATGGTTTATACACGTTTAAATAAGTTTTAAATAATTTCAAACAGTTTCAAACATTTAAAGCAAGTTTTAACCAGTTTAAACCAATTTTAAACAGGTTTTAAACAGGTTAAACAATTTTTAACCAGTTTAATCCAGTTTAAAAAGTTTTAACTAGTTTATACCAGTATTAACCAGTTTAAACCAATTTTAACTGGTTGTAACGTTTTCGCAGATTGTAACGATGTTATCGTTCTGGATAATTCATTACGTAAAACAAATAATTAAGTTAACAATAAATAGATTAATTATAGAAAAACACATATGAGATATAAGATTACAATAGTTAAACAAGACTAATGCTGGTTGACAATTGAACGTGTAATATATAAGTCAAGGAAACAAGTGAACATATCTTTGATCATGGATAACTTTACGTTAAATACAAGATGTGTTGACATATAGCAATTAATTTACAAGCGCATTTCTAAGACCACGTGTCACATTTAAACTGTAGAAGCACTGGCATTGGATATTTATGTCCAACACTCTCAATTGTTTGAAATGTTTTGATCAATGAAAGGGGGGTGAGGCAGGGTAACCACTACCTGCTGAACTATTGACTTGGAGAGAAGGCAGCTCTTAGCACTCAGCTGGTCTTTCTCAGGAGGAACGTTTTGAAAGTCAGTTGTTTTAAAGAATTCCCACTTGGAAATGCTGTTATCACTGGATATTTAAAGTTTTACCTGACTTGAGGGGCGCAACAAATCTCCCGTAAGGCTACATATCTATTATTTCTTTGTCTGTGTCCCAGGGTCATATTTTAAGGTTTATGCTTTAATTGTCACTATTCAAATAAATAAAATAATAATAAAATTAATATTTTTTTGGTCAAGATTGTTGAATGATACAATTACAACCAAAATGATATTTAACTTAGAAATAATATGAAATAGACAAATGTTGATTCAAAAGGAAAACATAAATAATATCATTCCCTGTATAATTAAATGTTATGATATGGGGAGGTGGAGCGGGGGAATCGAGGCCAGTGCAAGCCATCTTTAATGTATGTTATAACGGTCATACTTCCTTCATGGTAGGGATTTGAAGCCCCTAAATCGGTCACCGACAAAGTTTTACGTTTATTTTATGGTAGTGTGTGCCCAGGCGAAATGTGTATCAACATTTCCTTGGGTTTGAAATATGAAATGCTTCTAGAATTATTGTATTTATAAAAGTAATTAGCGTTTGTCGACCTATCAAACCTAGTAGGGATTTGAACCCTCTACCTCCTTAAGTCACAGGACAAGATGTGTACAAACACTTGCGTGGTTGGAAAAAAATAAGCCCGACCACAAAGGGTGGATAGCATTCCTTCACGGCATATTGGGCCCCATAGCCACCAGTGGGGTAACACGTCCACGTTCACCGGATGCGTTAGCACGACTGTGGTGTAGCGGTAAAATCATGCTGTTTTACATGAATTGGGCAATCGCCGATACGGAAACAATATATCGGCCAATAAGAAGCCTCCACCTTTACAGGCGGCACACCCCATTGAAGCGACTATAAATACACATTGAAATCATTACATTCGCTCATTATAATTAATAATTGCGCTGAATAAACATCAAAATGAGTTTCGACGCAATAGAAAATTGAATAAATTCATTTATGTTTTAAAGCGTTTCGTATATTTTAATGGTAACTATTTTGATTATTACGTCTTTGGTGTACAAAGGTATTTGCTCCTTTGATAGAATGTAAAGAAGATGCACCCCTGGCGCCTGCGGCCATAATTCAACATTCAGCGCTCAATAGCCTAGACCCTTTGGCGTTTTATTAGCGAGGCCGGAATTTTCCTGGCGGATAGTAACTGGTTCATGGGTAATTAGCGTCCTGCTATAAATTTTATAGAAATTGCAGTGTTTTTTCCACGATAGTAATTAATATGTATTTATTTCATTTCAGATTACTGGGATCCATACGGGTTGGACGAAGGCCAATGGGTGGACCCGGATGTACAAACACTGCCTTTCAAATATTGGGGGTGGCTACATGACGTAGTTCCCACATCATGTGTGCAGCTGTCGGGCACTGAAGAAAGCAGTGAAGTGGCGGTGAAGTCTACACCGATCCATCTCCTTGAAGCTGTCAGTGGTCGGCAAACTCCGCCACACCCATCCCTGACACATGCTACTGAAAGGCTTTCGGCAGGGTGCCTGAAGTTTGGGCTGAATTGGACGTGATAAAACGTCTAATATGTAAGTTTGCCAGTCCTTTACTATTAAAAACATATTTTAAATTTGTATACAAGTTTCCATCTACAAGTAACAATACTATAGCTACTAGCTTATAAATAGACAACAAGATTTCTTTGCTTTCCTCTCCCTCCACAAACCACCATTATCTCACTTTGCATGAAAAGCTTAGTTAAAGTTTGAGCTAACAGATTCGTTGACATCTAGAAACCATCAATTTTACGCTCTGCTGAGGTTATATGAATTTAAAAAGAAAATAATATATAGTGTTTCAATGTGTTTAAGTAGACCGCTATAATATTTAACCGTAAAATTGTATTGTTCCTTAAAAGCTTGTTACTAAAAAGAGAGAACCCTAAATTTGGCATTATAATTTGTTTGTTGAGCCAAAGGTCCCGTGCTTGATCCTCGGCATGTACAAAAATGATGGTTTAAACTTTTATACGGATAAATTAACTGCTGTGGACTCTATTTTGTACCTGTCCTAGTCTTAAGTTAGATTATAACGTATATGAAGATATGACATGAAAAAAGTGACCCGACTCTTAGGATGAACGGTACATCGGATTTGTTACAAGAGGTTTTAGTAGCCAGCTATTTATACAGGTATTCAAATATATCGACATAATAATTAAACAGGGAAATTATATTATAACTATTTACATTGTTGCTTGAACCCTTTGAAAAACCCAATTTCTTTTGCATTATAATTTGTATAATTTATAGTGTGCAAAAACAGTAGCTTTAACGTAATTTATGTTTCAAGTGTATTTTATTACTCACACTTTGCAAATATTGTTATCAGTTAAACCAATTATGTTTAGGAAAAATTGTTTTAACATATTATATTAATACAAAAAGTAGTGTAAACACACCTTTATCATATATTACACAGTGCCCCGAGTGTTATAGAGTCGTGGTCTCTCCAAGACGGGTCAACTGTGGCCATAATGTTGAGCCAAACAAATTTTAGCGTCCACATGTTGTAACAAGGTTACAGTAGTTTGAAATTTTAAAGTAATATATATTAATCCAGGCATTTAAATAGAAAAAGAGTGCGTAAGTTTACAGAAAATAAATAATTTAAACTTAACATTCCAAGAACAATTATATTTAAAGTGTTTATTTTGAAGTTAGTTTGAATTCAAACGTTTGTGTTTTAGCTCAAATGGATACTGGAGATACCTGTCCAAGCCGTGGGAAAGACGCGGTCCAGGCTCCAAACTCTACCGTTCAGACAACGGGAGCTTTGTCACCTTCACGTGTCTTCCAGCAAGCCGGTGGTGTAGGGGCGAGGCAGCCATGAAGCACACTCACCCTTCAAGGCATGGGTATGGCGGTGGTGGGACCCTCATCGACACCACGGCCGGGAATTAGTGGCCCAGTAAATCAAGTAGGTATAGGGTTGTCCTAAGGTATTTCTCTTCGAATAGTCAGCCAGCACGTACTTGCACGAACCTAACCTCTGTGTCGTAAAGACGTGTTGCAAGGCCTGCCATCAAATCGATATAAATGACCATAATTGCACCGAATGTGGGGGCGATAGTACTCGCATATTCAAGTGTGATGCCACAATGGCCCAATTTTTCGGATTTCTAGATCAAGTTAAAACAATAAAATTTAAGTACATCACCCTCCTAGCCCATAATGTAAAGGGTTATGATGGAAATTTTAATTCAAAATACATGATGGAGGGAAAAAAATGGACTCCATAACTCATATCTAACGGTGTGAAAATCATGTCCATGCATTTACGGCCAGCTCCACTTTATTGACTCACTGTACTTTCTCCTGATGTCGTTGTCCAAGATGCTCAAAACATTCGGCTTGGAAGAGTCTTTGGCCAAGGGAAATTTCCTCAATTTTTTCAATAAAAAAGTAAACGCGGGATATAGGGGTCCCTTTCCTCCAAAGGAGGACTACGGTATCTCTATCCTTCATGCGGGCAACGGTAGGGAGGAATATGTGTTAGGGTGACGTGTAGACAGCTATGTTAAAGTTGGAGATACCACCACCGCCTTTCAGTTCTAAGGCTGTAATTGGCACGGGTGCCCTTTCTTTTACCCCAACAGGACCACCCCTATCAAAAACAGCCGCCACAAGTCCATTGAGACGTGCTATGAAGCGACCATGGCTTGTGTGGAAAAGTTTAAAAATGCCAGCTACATGGTCGTAGAGATGTGAGAGTGTATGTTTAATGCGTTGAAACGCACAAACAAGGACTTGAAACAATTTGTACTCCAGCACAATGTGTACAGCAAGGAGCCCCTCAGACCCAGGGACGCATGTTTTGGCAGGTGTGCAAATGTTATAAAACTCTTCCACGAAGCAGACCTTTCTTGTGGAGAGAAGATCAAGTACTTGAATGTGTGTTCATTGTATCCTTACGTTTGCAAGTACAAAAAATATATTATCGGCCACACCAAAATTCACTTGGAACTAAATTGTCCATCTATGGATAAATTAGAAGGCATAACCAAAGTTACCGTGACGGCTCCATTAGATTTATTCATGCCCGTATTGCCTACACGGATGCATGCCAAGTTAATGTTCATCTTGTGCAGGAAATTTGGGGTGGAGGAAAACCAAAGCGCATGTCAGCACAACGACAATAAAGATCGCTGGTTGTCAGGCATTTGGGTGATTGACGAGATCCGGAAAGTTGTTGAGAAAGGCTTTACCGTTGAAGTCGTACACGAATGGTGGGAGTACAATGTATCTGTTTAAGATCGTCAGACACGTTCTGGTGGATTGTTTCACGAGTGTATTGATACTTTTTTTAAAATTAAACGAGAAGCCAGCGGATGGACAGAGTGGTGTACCTCACAAGATGAAATATTAGCTTATATTCAAAATTATGAGGTAAGGGAACGGGTAATACTCGATTTTGGTTCTGTTTGTAAAAACTCTGGTCTCCGTACGCTGGCTAAACACTTTTTAAATACATTATGGGGAAAGTTTGGGCAAAGAACCGATTTACCACACATAGCCGTTGTCAACGACTATCAGGGCATCCCCAATTACCTGACGGATCCGTACATGACCGTGGACAGCATCATTGATGTTAATGCTGAGGTTATGTTCCTCAATTACAAGGATGCGCGTGACGCCTAATCCTAACAAGAGGGTTGTGGTGGCATGCTGCATGACTGCTATGGCTAGGTTGCACTTATACACCATCCTTGAAAAATTGGGGGACCACGTTTTTTATCATGATACAAATAGCGTTCTATTCACGGAACGCCCTGGCGAATGGATTCCACCGACAGGAGACCGGGACTGACGAACTTCAGGATTACGGTTCGGGAACTAAATTAGCGCGTTTGTATCTGGTTGCCCCAAGAATAACGCGTACCAAGTTTGTGTTGGTGGTGATCATGCCAAAACATAAACGGTGTGCAAAGTCCGCGGAATCACTATACACTATGGCAACCGGAATGACGTTTATTTTGACGTTTTAAAAGCGATGGTCACCAAACAGGCTGCGGAAAGATACATACAGATACAACACAAAATCGTAAGAATAGGTCTTGCGATTAGATGTAATGTTTCGCAGAAGTGATTCTACCGGCCAGTATACACCAAACGGCGAATAACTGATGATTTTAATACGTCACCATTTGTGTATCAGAGTCCTTGTAAACGCGCTCGCCACGAATAAAAGGTGATCATTTATACGGGCTGTATAGTCATAGTTTTTTTCTTTTATTCTAGACAAATCCACTGACATACCATTTTCAAGGATTTGAGATTTATTTTCATAATTTTTTCTGCATGAAATCACACATATTGTGTATTGATTTATTTTATGGACTCAAGATACATTTTTATATGTTTTTATCTACAAGTTCAATCCTTCACCTACCTGATTAAATCTAGTCAAATATAATTAGTTATTTGTATATAATTCTGGTGAAATTTGCTTATTTGTTTTCTTTCTTGCACATATTTTAAATTGAAACCTTCTGTCTGTGTATATATATTCAATTAATACTCTGTAACCGGACTTTGTAAATTAGATTAGATATTTAGTACCGAGGCCACTATTCCCGTTACGACCCCAAGTAATTGATTATTGTTTCCTCTACACCTAAACATGTATAATATACTTCAAGGTGTAAGATATATTTTGTAACTATAATTTTTTTTGTAAATAAATATTCCAAATATACTTTTCATGGTGTGAGCTATATTTGTAAAAAATATTCTAAAACTTTTATTTGTGTAAATAAATATTCCAAGTAAACTTTTCATCTTGTGAGCTATATTAGTAAAACATTAATTCGTGTAAATAAATATTATAAAACTGTTATGTTTGTGTTTTAGCGTCTACACCTAAACACCCCCTCCCCATCCTATAAATACCAGTTTATTTATTCTGAAAATTGAAACCTGGACAAGGGAATCAAACCCGTGAATTTTGGCTTAGTACGCCAATGCTCTAACCACTGAGCTATCCAGGATTCGTCCCGTGCCCAGGGTCATTCTTCACTCATATTTTATGGCAGAGTCTATGATGGACGTGTGGAAATCGTCGGCTACAAATGTGTGAATTTTTATTAAGATCATGAGTTATCAGATAACGCAGCCACCCTCGACTCGGTAATTACATTTAATAAATATGTATTTGCACGTGAAGTCATTAAAAAGTCATAATTAACATTTTTTTATCTAGATGGCGTAGAATGATAGTGTTTAAGAAATAAATACAGCTGAATATAAGTTTGGCTTATGATAATAATTTATAAAAACGTTGATCAAGATAACGTAAGTCACGTGTTGCAAAGTAATAGATAATTTCTCATTGAGTATTAATCTATCTTCACAATTTAAAAATAAAAATTAAAGTTTATCTGACTATATATACGTGTGTGTGCGTGTGCGTGTACGTGTATGAACTTACCATCTTACCTTAAACCAAATTTAGTTAATTTATAAATGCTATCTAAATGGTGAAACTGTTTGCAATTATAATAATAAAATACGGTTTTAGTCTTTCTACTTCTTAATATATAATATACAATCAACAAAATTTTTGTTTGCTTACTTTATATTAACTAACATATTGTGTAAACAATAAGGCATAATATTCACCAGCCTGAGCTATTTGATATTTCATTCCGGCAAATTTGTCACATGTATATTGCTAGCTCTTCCTTGTCTTTGAATATCCAAGGTTTTCCAAACAGCATATTCAAGGGATTAAAAAAATAATTACATTTTCTTACTTGTTTTTTATTGACAATCGGCAATTATTTAATTCAAAACATTCATGGCGTACAGCCACAACAACAACATAGTTTTTTGACAAGCAGCAATATTATTATTAATTAGGTCTTGTGACCCCTTCAGGTAGTTAGTTTGAGAGTTTAGAGTGCAACATATTATATAATATATATACATTATATTTTATTATATTATATATTATAAATATATATTATATAATTGTGATAGCAAGATAAACATATAATCACTCTTTTACCTAATAAAAAAAGGACAGAATATAATCTCTTCTACCACCTAGAAAATGATTAGAAGACACCTCCAAAATAGTTCAGAAGACGCTGAGAGGTGCTAGAACGCATACTGACAATGTCTCCGCCGTTTTTACCGGGCAATCTTACTCTTCCAACAAACTCAAGCACAATAACGTTCGGTTCATTGGTGGTCTCTTACGATAGCACAACGTTAAAACTTTTTTTTCCTCAAGTTCATTTAAGCACTTGACACGGTTGTATTCCTCTTTCTCGATCAGGTCTAACGCACTGCACAATACCTCCTCATTCCAACAGGAACCCTGGTGAACATCTGTAGTGGGTTTGAAGGTGTTTGATGACATTGATGTTTGTGTTGAATAAGGTTGGAGATCTTTGCTTAGGACCCCTCACAAATTCTACATTTAAATGGAGTAATGGCAACTGGAGATGCAGTGAAAGAAATGGTGTGAATAAATATCCCTGGGAGAAAAAAACAATGTCGCTCAAGTGGCAATACCCTCTACTCACAAACTGCGTTATCTTAAGAATATTATATATATATATATATATATACATGCTCCCATCTCACAGAGTAAACGTTTTTCAAAATGTCAAAAATATGTCACCGCTATCTCCGATGACGTCAGAAGAGTTTGTGAGAATAGTAACTTAGCGAAATAAGGCTACGGCAATACGAACGCGCCTAATTTTTTAATTCACTTTTAAACATCACATTTTGTCCACTGAGATAAGTCATACAACGTGGTTTAGATTTAAATTGCTTACAATCTAGATAATAGGCAGACTTTGGAAGGAAGACATTACCGGAATTGCCCAAACCGATTATGTAGCCATCGGGCGTTTCAACCATAATTTTAACATTTGAATACGTTTTGTAAATTGTTAAATCCTCGAGATTTATGGGTTATTCGGACTTTACCTCCTCCTCCATTGGCGTTGAGCACACGAGTACTCTGGCTGTGAGTATTCGGTTGACTTTGATGTCTGGTAAGCAGACGACTCCGGTGGTGGGTACTCAGTTGACTCTGGTGGCGGGTATGCTGGTGAATCTGGGGGTGGGGCATCGGCATCGTGAAGGATGCTGGCGGGTGGTGTGGAGCTCGGAAGGGTGGTGGAGTCCCAGGAAACACGGCCACAACGTCCCCCTTGCGGGAATTTTAAACAGCACATGTCATATCACACAGGTAATACTCCTCGATTCTCTCGTAGGGTAGTACTTTAGTCGCTCTTGTCGTGTGAAAGGTAGAGTAGCAGAACTGATGTAGCCTCACTTCTGTAGCACACCTCTGTCGTGGTTCACTACTTTCTAAATTACATGTATATCACTCGCAGCCACACTGTGATTATTTTCTGCTGTCATATAGGCACGCCCCGTAATCGTATGACCCACAAACATTAAATTAATAAAGCCGGTTCTAAGCATGCTGATCGTACCTGACATCTAAAGTGTTGGATGGTTTGTAGGGTCCTTAACTTGTTCCCTGTCTTTATACCTGTGCAATACGGTATTACACGTCATTAACTTGTGCACTTGTATGAACTGCCCAGCTTCCCAATGTTGTTGTTATTGTTAACTGCTTGACTCTTCGGTCCGTCTCTTAAACGCCTTCAAAGTTCACAATGGTAGGTGAACCGGTTCTTACTCCAGTGGAGCTAAATAACGGTTTTTAGTTATTAAGCTCGCACACGTCTTCATCTGTTAGAGTACCAAAAGACAGGGTAAAAATACACCAAACTCTTGATCTAGATGGGTTTTTAGGCGTCTCCTGATCTTTGTATTGACCGCTTTTAGTTTATCCACCTAGTACTTTTGATTGACAATTATATCACACAATTTTATAGTCTGCACGGCGTCAACAATATTTACCAGCTGCTGTCCATCTTGATTCGGTCTACAAACGCTTTTAAATAGATGACCAAGTGGGCCCCCCTTTATATTAACCCCCTCCCTCCTACTATCGACGTTTCGTGGTCTTGCGGTGGTATGAGATGAACAGCGCCAATGAATTCACTGTTTCAAGAACGTGATGTATTCATGTTTCGACTTGTCTTGTTGAGCCGCCAAACTGGCACCAGAGATGAGTTATCTGGGAAAACCCGTTGCTGGGGAGGATCGCGACATTACCCATTCCTGTCTCAACACGTCTAGCTTACAAACTGGCACCGCAGGTTTTCCCGTGATTATTCTTGTCTCGACTTGTCTAAGCGCCAATTTGATGACGGTGAGCAGTCAATTTATGTAGAACAGCAAAGATTTATCGTTACTCGTCTATTGTCCTCTCACATCCGTCGAGGGGTGATGCACTCACCGTAATCCGCCATTTGGGGGTAGGGTTTTCCTGAAACAAATGCTGGTGCACATTCTGCCTGATCTAATTATATCAAGCGGAATATCTAAGGAAGTCTTTGATTGGATGACCGTCCTAACAGCTCCACGAAAGATAACGAGGTTTGAGTCTGGGCGAGCACGCCATCTAAATGTCAGGCTCATCTAATTCTGGTGGGGGGGAGGGGGGTGTTGGAATCGAATTCCTGCCGGGTAAACTTTTGGTAGTTCTCCCTCCAAGTAAAATGCTGGAATGTTTTCTTAATCATCCCTACCACATATTTTAGTAAATATATAGACGTTTAGCAAGAAAGTGTGCATGTAACTCATCTAGTCATGATGGTGAGGTCGTGGGTTTGAATCTCGCTCAGGTGAACTGGGATGGTTTTCTACTTTCTCTCACTCCACGTAAACGCTGGGACATTTCTACCTTACTCCTCCGCCAACAGTGGACCATTTTGATATAGCGGATACCTACATTGGACATGTCGACGGACGATACCATACAACAAATTTTAGTAGACTTTTGTGGGGGATAGCGGCCCCTATCTGATGCTTCCGAGGCCCCTGATTGTGCATTATCAAAGCTGTGTAAATGATCTCTTGTTGGGAAATTGCCCTAATTAGCGACGACGTCACCGGGAAAACCCATTGCTGGAGGAGGGTTGCGTCATCATTCAAGTTCGTGTCCTATTCCTGTCTCGACCTGTCTTGTCAAGCTGCCAAACTGCCACCAGGGTTTCGAGGACGTCACCGGGAAACCCCATTACCACATATATGGGGAAAGAGGAGGAGGAGTGTTGTGACACCAACATAGATTGAGGGGCTTGCGACATGGAGCCATTGTCAGCTGCTTACACTCTACGCTAAACGGCCATCAGGATAGGTTCGTCCTGCACGTTTCCACCCTTACTAACGTTGCCAACATTTTATGGGACGTTGCGGGAGGAGTGCTCGACGCCATGGACTGCACGCTCCCCTTATTAATAAATAAAATATTTTACAAATATACTCCAACGCCAGTCCCAATCCTACCCAGACATACGATCCAATGGCAGACATAAAAAACCAATGCGCACACATAAAAACCAATTCGCACACATAAAAGACTAATGGGACAGTAACCAACAAGTTTGGGACACACACACACACACCATAGAAAGGGGTCGGGGGGAGTGGGCGGGGTAAATCCCTGACCCAGTGCCAACAGCCAATCAGAGAGCCAGGAATATTTATATCGGCCAACCAGATCGCTGTACTACCTGGGCGTGCCATCTACTGGCAGTGCATAACAGTTGGGTCACTGGAACCCTTGTCCCACAGGTTCATAGCTTAGTTGGGCCACAGTCACTTGACAAAAGGACTATCACAGATAATAGACCTGCTGAATTTTCCCACCAATCTTTTTACCTTATATTTGGTGAAGTTTTTTAGGCTAGGTTAGCTTAGCTTAACATTTTGATGTGTCTTAATATCCATCATTTGCTGTTTTTTGCTCAGCTTGATAAAACCTTTACAACCATCCTAGATGGAGAGCCACAACTGCCAAGGACGATTAAGTACGCAAGTAAGCCGTGTTTACAATACTCAAGAATGTCATAACAGGTAGAAGTGGCCCAACTGTAATACGCCCCCGAAGGGGTAGTGAGACACGATGACAAAAATAAATCAAACTTTAGTAGTATAATAAACAAAGTCTTTACAAAGGCAAATAAAGATTTAATAAAGTCCAGGACATTGCATCTAAAAAGAAATGTTTATAAAACTTTGTAGTGCATCACGTAACCCCTGAAATCTTTTACGTACTGTTAGGGGTACTCGTATCACAGTTTTCAGAACACTGGCTATAGATAATATTATATAATAAGGAATAAAGTACGAACAATTGTATCTATCATTTCAATTTCCTTTTCCTTAAATTACTATATGTGTATTCTATGGTCACTGCCGTAGACTTGATTATATTTTGAAATTCCAAATGTTGCTTCAGTTAATCTCAATGTTCACTATATATATTTATTTAGTTTAGAGATATCTTGTACATAGCTCACTCAAGAGAACAGCAATTTTAGTTAAGTTGTGGGCAAGAGTTTACCACAATTAGTGATATAAAGGTAGCACTTTCATGGTTGAACTGTAACATAGTTTGCAGACACAGAGAAAACGAGTCAAGGGAATGGATTTACTTCAAATGAGACACATAGGCCCACAGCTTCAATATTGAACAGGCGTATGTACTGGGAAAAACCATAAATTATGATGTTTTTACATTTTGGATGTATTTTTCTTAACATATTTTATAAACATTTGCATAGAGGGAAACCAATCCAAAGTTTGTAAAAAATAAAATTGTTTTTTATATTGATAAATTCCAAAATAATAAATAAAAATAATACCTTAACTGCTTTTGATGAAAATCAAATAAAACTTGAGCGAATTGAGATAAACTATCTAAATAAGGAGGCTAAAAGGTTTTTGACGTAAAATGTCAAGTAAAAGTTAGATTCAGCTTTACAGGTCATCTTTATGCTGCGAATTTGTTTTTGCCTTTCAATTTTTTTTTATCGTTGCATATGGAATTCTGGAAATCACTGATAACATAGAATACATCGATACCCATTTCTGAATCTTAAAAAAAAACTATTTGCAAAGCGGTTTATCATTTATCTAAAGGTATATTTTTCTATATGTTGGTAGCTTTAGCTCTGTTACTTTAAGCGAAAATATTGTAGATGAAATACTCTGAAATTGTTTACTACTTCTTCTTCTTCTTCATTTGTAACCCAGTTTGTTGAAAGATTATCCAATACAATTCTGCCGTTACCCTAATAATTGTATAACCGTAATAATTGCACATCCTTTTCATGTAGGAATTTTTCATGTACCGATGAGATGAGGCGATGGTGATAGTGAGTATAAGGGGAGTAAGCTATTCTATGGGTGTGGAACCAATGGAGAAACTTAAACCTAACTTAAATTTAATTAATCGAGCCTTTGTGACCGTTGGGTTAATTCTACTCTCGGGAAAAATACCCACATTACCAGATGAGAATCAAACCCAGGACCACTAGACTGGAAACTAGGTGCACTAATCACTAACCCAAGAAGCTGGATACTTCTAAAGATTATAATAAAAATACCTTACACTTGAACGCACTAAATCATAGCCTATTGCGATGGTCAGAAAACCTTTAACCAGATTATTTTATGAATGGATATAACTGAACGCTAGAAAGGTTTTAGATCTATTTTCACATAATCACACGTCCAAATCATGTAATCCACAGCTATTACGTTTGATGTTATAATATTATTCAATTGTAAAATTGTATCTATGATGATCAAAGAAACGTTTGTATAATCTCAAAGGTGCTCTAAACGTCCACTTATAAGAAAATCAAATTATACTGGTACTTATCTGAACATTGTACGCGGTCCCGATCTTATTAACTAAGAATTATTATTGTTAGCACGTTCTCTTCCCAATAGTCGGCTTCGAGCGCTGTCACCATTGACTACATTCACGGCCCATTTAAACACCAAGAATTGACATGTTTTACTTCGAGTAGTCATATTTTTATCTAAAATATTTGTGTTTCACATTACATTCAACTTTATCTCAATACATAGTTTGTTAGACATATTACTATACTTGACAAATTAATTAATTATATGTAGGGGGAAATATTATACAATGCATTGACTAAACAATTGTATAAAGGCCTAAATATATTTAATATTATCATTTTCTTGTACTGTCTCATGGTTTACTATAAATACTGCAAGAATACTGCTCTTTTATCACTTCACCTACACTCCTACCTTAGGAGAAAGGTAGAGATTATTCCAGGTGAGAGGGCGAGTTTATTCCAAGAGAGATCATGTTTATTCCAGGAGCAAGGACGAGCTTATTCCAAGAGAGAGATCAAGCTTATTATCTGAGAGAGGGTGAGCTGATTCCAAGAGGGAGATCAAGCTTATTATCTGAGAGAGGGTGAGCTGATTCCAAGAGAGAGATCAAGCTTATTCCAATCGTTAGGAGGGGGACACAAACTATTTCTCAAGGGGCTAAGGCCCCCCAAACCCCTTCCACCTGTTATGCCATCACGTATATACTTATATTCGTCCATTTTTTAAAAATTGTTGGTCACTTTTACAAATAAAAAGCAATGTACACAAATGAATCAGTAAATGACTTCTGAAAAGTTAGGAACATGATAAAATACTTGGATTTTAATTTAGTTTGATTCACTACCCGACTCTCTTGACGTGGCCAATTTAATTTCAGTACAAACATAAAGAGCTCTGTGAAACTTCCGAACACTTCTAAACGATGGACAAGACTGGACTGTACCAATGATACTATTGTGACAGATGCCAGTAAGTTCCTACAGGGGAAATCTTAACAAAGGACAAGACTGGACTGTACCAATGATACCATTGTGACATATGCCAGTAAGTTCCTACAGGGGAAATCTTAACAAAGGACAAGACTGGACCGTACCAATGATACCATTGTGACATATGCCAGTAGGTTCCTCCAGGGGAAATATTAACAAAGGACAAGAATGGACCGTACCTACGATACCATTGTGACAAATGCCAGTAGGTTCCTCCAGAGGAAATCTTAACAAAGGACAAGACTGGACTGTACCAATGATACCATTGTGACAGATGCCAGTAAGTTCCTACAGGGGAAATCTTAATAAAGGACAAGACTGGACCGTACCAATGATACCATTGTGACAGATGCCAGCAAGTTCCTCCGGAGGAAATCTTAACAAAGGACAAGACTGGACCGTACCTATAATACCATTGTGACAGATGCCAGTAGGTTCCTCCAGGGGAAATCTTAACAAAGGACAAGACTGGACTGTACCAATGATACCATTGTGACAGATGCCAGTAAGTTCCTACAGGGGAAATCTTAACAAAGGACAAGACTGGACCGTACCAATGATACCATTGTGACAGATGCCAGTAGGTTCCTACAGGGGAAATCTTAACAAAGGACAAGACTGGACCGTACCAATGATACCATTGTGACAGATGCCAGTAAGTTCCTCCAGGGGAAATCTTAACAAAGGACAAGACTGGACTGTACCAATGATACCATTGTGACAGATGACAGTAAGTTCCTCCAGGGGAAATTTCAGCTGTTTGTCTGGACATGCACCGTTCATTAGTGTGGAGGTGCATTTTATTAATATTCACTAATGTTTTATTTTATTCTATTCACTACAGTTTTTCAATTTGCTAATCTGGTTCTAGGACCTAGGCCTGGTACCATGTTACCATTAATCCCCGTTCGTGGTGGGCCTGCTAATAGGTTAGATATAAGTACGGTAGAATTTAGATAAAATATTACAGCATTTGCATGAAGAAAGAGTGTAAAACCATTAATTAAAAAACACTTGTTGCCGCCTTAGCTTGCTTGCGCACCGATGCGGGTATTTGGAGTAAAACATCTCTATTTGTATGAAACAAAATGGTGGAAGATAATTCAACACATAAAGATTTCCCTTTAATTTTATAAATCCTTAAAGTCGAACCTAACTTTACATCTAATAAAACTTCAAATTTTACTATTTTTTTAATATAGAATTTAAAAAGCGGACTAACAATAAGCAAAAAATAAAGGGATTTTAGTTGTTTTTCCTTCTTATATTTAATTATTTAGCCCATATATTTAGTGCTACTTATCTTACTGGCCGTTAAGGATGTTCATAATTACGCTTAGTAATTAACCAAGGATATAGGGGCCAGAGACAAAGTTGAATATAATTATAAGCCAGTCAAGAAAATTCACCAAAATTCACCTGAATGAAGGATGAAAAGTTACACCAACAAAATGTTCAAATGTTCTTTTTCTTGATAAGGATCATTGACTCGTTAAATTTTAACATTTAAATAATAAGATAGTTTGGATGATTAGAAGGAAATAAGAAAATTCTGTGATCTGAAGGAGGAGGCATAGAACAGGGCACCTTTGGTAGTCTCAGTTCACTGACTAAGATAATGGACCTGTCGTAAGACAGAATAACTAATAATAATAATAATATGGAGATCCCTCTATCTTCCTGCCAAACAAAACATCACGTTTCCTGGCCCAGGGGTTGGGGAAATACGGTGAGCACACATGCTTCTGTCCCTCTCAAATCTCCTAGGGGAAGAGATTTTAAAATACCTTCGTTTTAAATCTTAAGTCGCTTTGTCTGCTGGTTCAAAAGGTACATCGGTAAATTTTGAAAACTTTCAACCCCACCCGTTCCCCTCATTAAGGTCGAATTTCAAATTTTAAGACTTATTTGGTTATCTCGAGTTGCCCTTCTACCTGCCTGCAAAATTTAGATTTTATTCGACACTTATTGGATATTTTTCTGTTTAACATCCCCTAACCCGATATTTCCTGGAGTCCCATTTAAAATTTTAAGTTTTCCAGACTTTTGTGATTATTTGCAGTGGGCCCGTTAGCTTCCTGCCAAATTTTAATTTTCTACATCATCTAAAGGTTTTTTTATTACCATAGCCACAACCCCTTCCCAGATCCAGGAACCTCATTTTGAAATTTTCCGTTTTTAGATTTTTTTTTGTTACATGGTCAATCCCTCTACCTTCCAGGTAGATTTCAGTTTTCCGGCTCATCTGGAAGTGGGTTTTCTTTTCTAAACAAATCAACTTTCAGCTTTATATATTATAGAGATTCCCTCCTCAAGGAAGAACATGTATACGGAAGGCTTTTAAGTTCTTGCATTAATGTAAATTGATATAAACTTTATTATGAACATTATTTTCTGTTAATGAGGCTTGCCTAATTCAAAGAAAGACAAATTGAATTTTCATTTAAAATAGCTTAAGAATTGTAAATAATTATTTTGTATTAATCTTTCATCCATAGATTAAAAAAATCTCATAAGTTTTATGTTTTGTCATTAAATTAATTGATATGATTTATTTTGCTAGTTTTACTCTAACATAATTTTGTTTTATTTTGCTAGTTTGTAACCATGTATGGTGTACTCATATATATATATAATAACCTTAGAAATGAACTAAAAGAGATTGGGTGTAATGAGGTGGACTGGATAGAACTAACTCAAGATAGGTTTAGGTCGAGTACTTTTGCAAGGGCAGCAATGATCTTTCGAGATCCTCATGCCAGAGAGCAAGTGATTAAATTAAATGATAGGTAGACGTATTATTATTATTAGCACCGCGTCTTACTACCCGTTCGGGTTATACGCACTTACGCTAATGTGTAATGGTAGGGTGATTGTGAGATGAAATGAAGGACCTACAGTTTAACGTGGAATCCGAACCACGGTGGCGGCCTGGCATTCCACACATTCACAAGATGTCTTGTCAGAGGTGTAGGAAGGGTTTGGAAATCAGATAAATCTGTGCCGGGACTGAGGATTGAACCCCGGCCGCCAGCACAGAAGTCTGACACCTTACCCCTAGACCACCAGGTCACCCACAGGTAGACGTAACTTTTACATAAATAATGTATGCCGTAGTTTAGAATAATTGCACTTTTGCACCAGCTGTTTTTGGACACAAGCCGCCACTGCAGTAACGCACTTGAAAAACAATTATAAATAAATTAATAGTGCATTGATGACTACTATTTCTACTCTAGATTTATTTAATTGTTTGAGGCGGGTCTATTTCACTTGCTACCATGAATAATTTAGATATTTTCATATGTTTCGACCATTCCTACTATTTTGTTATTAATTGATGATGTTTATACAATACACATTAAATGGTCAATTTGAATAGGTGTGATAAGTAATGTTTTTGGGAGGCAGATCCACGTATATTCTATCCGTACACAAGCCCGCATGTCAACTCATATGCTCATTGTCACTGGTAGAAGTGCCCCTGGCGAACTTCCGGCCCAGGTAATCGCGCTCACTTCCCATCTGGCATTTGTTCTACATTTGTGCTTCCTCCCCCCATCATATGTGGGAGATTCTCTATTCATCCGCTATCCATGTTCGCGTCATTCTGTGGGTACAAAGGCCATGCGTGACAACATACAGTACAACGCTCTAACTACTCATAGGTTGGTTAATTTGAAGGATTACTTCTTTCATTACTTTTGGTAAGTAAAACAGATTTTTTTACGTCTTCAAAATGACTTGGTTTTATCTAAATTAATTCTCTGTTATAAGCCTGTATAAATGATATTGCTAACAATATTGGAGCATTGTTTATTTGGAATACTTTTCAACCTTATCCATGCTACTACGTTTTCAATACTAATTTTTATTTTATTGAATTATAAAATATTTAAAAATAATGTAAAATTAATATTAGTAAGAGTCAAAAAGTAAACACCAAATAATTACTAATGCTAATGCTATAATGTAAAATATTGAACTTTTTTTTTAGTACAGGCACATACCATATCTATTTCTCACATACCTTTTGTAAAAGGTTGATTTCCTTAATTATAAATATTTATATTTTTTGTTAGATATGTCCACATGTTAAATAACTAAACTCTACCATTTTTTCTGATTTTAAAACTTGGAATATTATTTTATTAGTTTTTTAATATTATAATTTGAGGAGTTATTCTCTCATTTCATTGGCTCGTCCACTATATTATTAATCACAATCCTAGATCTTTTACCACAAACTCCAAATGTTTCTAATAATTTATTTATTAGGGGTTAGGCCTGACTCCGACTGGCGTGGATTAGGATTTCAGGCAAAATCTGTTCCCTCCTTTTTTTTTACATTTATTTTTAGTTTTTCATAAAAGGCTGTAGTGCGATTTGTGTCCATACCTTTACCTATTTATCGGTATGTATGAAAAAAGTGCCTCAAAGGACATACAATATGGGAAGGGTAGATGTATGCCAACATTTTACTACGGGATTCTTCTCCAAGCCCAACTATTCTCAAATAGTTTGTGTTATTCTAATAGAATTAGGCTTTAAACCTATTTTTTGGCCGGACAGGAAAGGTGTTTAATGAAGAAATTATTCTGGCTGAACACCGGATTAAGGTTGCGCCCACTTTGTCGAGAGTCTCACTCTGGGATTTAATAATTTTTTATGGAAAATGCCAGTCTGACTAACAACTGTCAACGGTGAGGTACAAAATGAAGTTCTGGATTGGTCGATGAGAGATGCATCAGAGGTATAAAATCTGGTTTACCTTGGAGGGAACCTATGAGGGTAGTTGCTGAAATTAAATGTTTGCTCAACTTAACTATTGATAAGCGAGTTCCACTAAACAACCCTCTTTTTATACGAATATTTCGCAACAACACTACTATTGCGGCTCCCGTAGCTCCTATAAGAGTTTCGTGCTCGGCCTCACCGGCACTGCTTAGACAACCCACACTACGGGCTCTTGTTTGTGCACGAGATTGTCGATAAAAGTTGGAGGTTCGACTCTGTCTTGTGGCAAGAAGGGACTAATTACTGGGTTCTTGAACAGAAGGGTCCTGTTTTCCTCTCGTAGGAGCATGGGTGGGTTTATAGGTGACCTGTACTAGGAGCCTGGAGTGTTGTGATAATTTAAATTGTATCTGTTAACTTCGATGTAACTAATGGTTTCTTGATGAAAGGTTCATGCGCTTTGTCTACCGTCTAATGTGGTGCCAATATTTAACGACGACTATTTTAAGTCTGTTGGAAGGCGTGCAGGTAGAAAGGAGCCATGCGTCTTCTTTAATTTGACAGTTGTTTGTACCCAGATCCACCAGGACTAAAATTCATGAAGCAGTTAAATAAATCTAACTTTAAACTTATCATAACTAAGTTATTCACTGCCCTCATCCAACTTAAAGTTCTATAACCTTAGAGGCAGGTGTCTAGGACCATTTTATAAAATAGTACGGATGTCAACGGGTGGGATATTTGGTGAATACCCACGCCAAGTGGACGGTCCCTGGGGCTGAAGTGTGTCCAAATTTGGTGAAGGGAATGACCCGCAGGGGATAGTCCAGAGAAGCGGTAAGCTGATGTTGCAGAGTATATGTGAAAACATGCCTGAAGTAGTTAGGACTGTTGAGGAACTCAATTGGATAATTTTCCCTTTCCTTTTCGTCATCGCAATCGATGTAGTCGACGCTAAAGTAGCAAACAAATTCTCCTTCCAATAGTTCGAGAATCTCCTCATTGGCATACATCCCATTGCCATACTGTGTACACAATATAGAATTATTGGCAAAATGTTAATATATCCATGGCTTAAAGACAACAGCCAAAGGCTTTCTTAAGTATATCATTAGTTATAAGTTGGTCTGGTACATATAGTATGTATTAATCCAGGTTATCGTTATTGAAGAGCTGTCAATCTCCCATCTTCAGAATCTGTTTCGGGTCCTGTGAACACATGTTGCTAGTCAGCCACAGAGTCACAAACTTAAACCACACAATACTATATTTTATGTTCGCACTATAATGGCAATATGTGCATGGGGAACCATTGATAAACATTGATGGAAATCTCCACGCAAAAAAAAAAAAGTTTATGGCCAAATAGGGAGATATTCTTTGCTGTGACTTTCAATAACTTATCAACTGCATTTGAATCATGACTTGTCATCATGCGCACTTTATCAAAAGTCACTAGTTTTGCTTCTCTGATTGAAGCTGTGCCGCCCAAAGTCATCCTCATCTTGGACGTTGATGTCTCCTAAGGGGACAGGTAGCTTGACTTGAGAAATATATGTCCGACCTCCATTTAAAAGGCTAGCAGCTATCACGTGGATGCAATAGGTAAAAGAACTACGCGCTCTTTGTCCCTAATAATGAAAAAAAATATAGTTTTGTGAGGGTTTGTCTTACCACTTCTTCAGGCCCGACCAAGAAAAAGCATTTGGATTACTTCAGCTTATTGGTGTAGATGGAATACACATTCGTTTTAAACACATAACAACAGATTGCTGTTCTGTATTCAACGATTCTAGTCATTTCTTACAAATGTATTCTTCTTGTTTTCGCGTCAAAGACATATTGTATATTAACATTAAAGTTGTTTGGAGCTGGAGTTGTTGTCGCTTCATATCCTTCATGCCAAGCTGCCGCTTTCTGGGATATCGGGAAGTGACAGGACGTACAGAGCCTTGAGATTTTTTTTGGGCTATATAATCAGAATATTAATGAACCCTATTCAAGATAATCTTTATTTTTTGTGTTAGTTTACTTTTAGTTTTTTTTGTTTGCGTATACAAAATGTGTATGGTATGTATGGCGCATGCAATATTATTATATAAATAGAAACGCCAACGTCTATATCCAATTTCAGATCTCTAGGACTCTATTTGTACGTTGCCTCTGTCATATTGTTTCCGCCATATTGGATTGCTTAAGTTTTGGATTTTTCTCCTAAAGATGTCACGCTCCATAGCGTTTATACTCCATTTCTGATCGATGCCTAGGAAACCACTGAATTCCCATATCACAAATATTACTATAATATACAATATAACATATAATATACAAATATTATATAATTCGTGTGCAAGATTAAAATGTATATAATACTCAAAACAAATTTAGATGGACGAACTAAGGTGAGAGCTACCACATTCAATCGAATTGACTAGTCTAATTTTGGAAACTTTGTGTAGCTGGTGTTTATCTATATAAATAAGGATGAAAACCATTTCTTATAACATTTTTACCAACTATTTTTATTTAGTGGCTTATAATCTAGTCTTAAAAATTATCTCTTAAAATTTTGTCCTGAAAGTTGATAAGTCTTCAATCATGTATGTAATTATTAACAACGTCAAATAAAATCTTAGGAAAAACTTATTTAATTTAATTTTAATTATTAAAATAAATAGTTAATAATTTAATAAAAGAGGATTATTTTTTATATTGTAGCTGTGTCCAACTAATATTTTGTAGGTGTTTAGTATTTTATTGTATTTAACCTAAAACAATTTGCAACAACATTCCTAAGTATTTGATTTGGATGTTCTTTTTAACATTATGATTTCTCTTTAGAACTCATCTTAAACATCTGATATTTTGCAAATTAAATATAAATACCACAGCTTAAGAAGATATTTGTAAAAGATGATAGAGCTATTCGAAATCATAAGAAGTTTAATGAAGTATTTCACAAATGGTATACTTTGAAATCTAGTTATTTTCTACTGGGTGATGAGAAACTACAAAAGCATAAAATGGGTTTGAAAAACCAGATTGTGGCAACAGCTTGGGCTTTGGAAATATTAATTTTATTGAGAAACAGCCTTTGCCAAGAACCGAGAGTGCAGTTGAATCAAGGAGTTGCTGTTGGGGTAAGTTAAAAGTTTACAATAAGATTTTAGGAGTCTAGTAAGAATTATTAATTTAGATAAGTTGTTAAGTGATTTTCTAATACAAAATATACAAACAGACGTCACGACCAAACCTCACTCCACTTACGTCAAAAGCACCACCTATATTCTACAAAACTAGGCCAGTGGCCGATACGGCAGTAGTTTCATAGGTGTTGTATATTTATTTTAGTAAAAATATAACCTTATATACTTTATTAAAATCCGATATTAGATTTTTATGTACACAACTATAGACACTAAAATCATTATCTAGGTTAGACTATTTACGAAAAAATTTAAAATTTTACCTCAAGATTATGTTATGTGCCCTACTTACATGGTAAACGTAATTAAAATCATGTATATTTAAAATGGGATTGAAAGCATTGGCTAAACAATAACAAGAGTAGTTCTTTATTTAAACCGTACTGATAAACTTTTACTTATTTGGTTATATACCAGAATGATAATGCAGTGAAATTTCTTAAAGGCGAACAGCTTCAGGGATTATAAAAATGCCCATTACTAAGAAGTTTCCTTATCTGGATTTTTCTAAATCTTGTTGTTTGAATAAAGTTTTTATTATTTATGAGACTATGTAGTGTTCTCACTCAAATATATATTTTTATTTGAATTTTAGAAGAAAATATTTGGCTAATTTGAAGTTTATACAGTTTATTGTTATTATTTTCGAGATTCTACTCACTTCAAAACTAATTTAACAATCTCAACTAAGCCCAAGAATTCCAGGAATGTCAAATATAATTAAGAGTTATTGAGTCATAGTATAAGAGAAAGCAGGAAATTTTGCACCAGCTGCAAGCGATTTTCCTAGTGTGGGGGAAGTGTTGGCTCGGTTTTAATCGTTTCTGTTTGACAATCCATCACGTGACGCCCAGTATGAAAGGGGTAAGGTTTATTTTGCTTGTCCTAACCTGGCACCTTTGTCTCTCAGTGATAGTCACTCATTGTCATCTTACAAGTGTAAATTGCCATGTTTTTACAATGTTTAAGCGAGTAATCTTCACAAACTTAACCTTAGCCAAAAAGAAAGGGAGTGAAAAATAAGTGTGATATCGCAAAAGAATATGGAATACAGCCAAACACTTTATCGACTTACCTTAGAAAAAGAATAACATCATGGAGAGTTGGAAAGTACAAAATGGAGGAACAAGAATTCGTGTTAAAGCGGTTATTATTCTGAGGTTAGAAGAGTGTGTATTAAATTGGTTCACACAATCGCGCGACCTTAACATTCCTTTAAGTTGTCCATTAATTCGAGCTAAGGCAGAAGAATTTGCTGGAAATAGGAGTTGAAAATTTCAAGCAAGTTCTGGTTAGTTTACAGGGTTGGAGGACAGATATTGCATTTCTTTTAAATATGTTTGTGGGGAAAGTACAGCTCTAGATAAATAAATGGCTGAGCAATGGTTTAGTGGTTTGTCAAACGTCATCGAAGGTCACGAGCCAAAATATATTTTTAACGTGGATCTGACCAAACATTTTTCAAGTGTTTGCTGAGTGAAACATTTACATATAAAGAAGAACGATGCAGTGGGGAGAAAACAGCAAATAAAGAGTAACGGCTTTAGTAGGGGCAAATATGGATGGTTCAAAAAAAAAACCATGTTTATGATAGGAAAATCGGCAAAATCAAGGTGTTTTAAATCAGTAAAATTATTAGGCCAACAAAAAAGCCTGGATGACACAAATGAACCTTTTGAAAAATTGCTTTTAGCACTGGACAAATAACTGTACAAAGCAAACAAGAATTCTGATCTTCGTTGACAATTGCACGGCCCACAACAAAATTACGTCGCTGAAATACATTAAAATCGTCAACTTTCCACCAAATATGACGTCAATGGTACAGCCCATGGACCAAGGAGTGATACAAAACCTCAAACATTTTTACCACTGTCAAGTTGTTTTAAAATCTTTGGACAACATCACGACCAAATTGGCCGCAAAAATGGATCTTTTGGATGCTGTTCGCATGTTAAGTAAGGCTTGGAAAAAAATCACTACACAAACAATTAAAAAATACTTCCACAAGGCTGGTTTCAAATTGAAAACTACACAATAAACTGAAGTGGAAATCGTTGATGTAACTGAACAGCCCACAGTTACATAGAGGTGAGGGGAGTTAGCTGCTGATATTAATTACGACGACTACTTAACAGTGGATGGCAATGTTGCCGTGTGCAGAACACTGTCAGATGGGGGAGATTATTGAAGAAGTAAGCAACAAACAAGAATCCTCTGGTGATGGATAAAACACAGATATCCAGCTAGAAGATCCAATACCATTTGTTGCTGAAACAATTAAAATGATGGAAAACATGAGAAAATTCAATGAACCAACCAGTTGTAAAAGACAATGTTTTTAATGCGATCAGTGAAATTGAAGATTTTCTTAATTGTTTCCAGAGAAGAAAGCTACAAAAAACCATAAACCACTAATTTTTTCCAAAGTTCCTAATGTAATTTAAGTACAAAAACTGATAAAGTCTGCATTTTTGTATGGTGAGTTAATTTTTACAATTTTTCATTTTGAGTTTTATATTTATTATGTACAAACACTTTAAATACCCATTGGTTGATTCGATTTTAAGATATTTCGAGTTTTTTTAGATATCCCTTGGAATTCGAATTAAAAAGGTACTTCTTTGTAGCAAGCCAAATAACTCTAAATCTCTCTGGCAGCTTTGGCGCTTCTATCCGTGTTAGGGTCATTTTCTTCAATGATTCTAATTGCACTGTCAATGTGCTTAAAATATTTAGAAATTCGTTTTGTTTAAAGTTGTTTGATAAGCTCAACCACATAGGGATCTTCATCTTCATCCTATATGCCATTCTACTTTTCTAGAAGATCTTCATTGGCGAGTAATTTCGAGTGGGATTGGAGCAATTCATCCACACCCACCTCTGTGGTGTAGTTGGCTAACCTGCTAGTTTCGTGTTGAGCCAGATTGCCAAGGATAGGGAGATCGAGGTTCAAATCTCAGTCCGGTGAACTAGGTGTGGTTTTCTTAAATGGATTTCCACTCTCCCTCCACGCAAATGCGGGTTTACTTCCTCTAAATTTAACCTTCCCAAATCCTAAGCCATTATCGTAATTAGTATTTAAGCATATAACCCGAACGAGTAGTAAGACGGGGTGATAAATAAATAAATAAATTCATCCACATTTGCCTGGTATACGACCTCAAATCCAACAGATCTTGTTATGTCAACGATGTCATATCTTTAATTGGATATCTCGTGCTTAGGATCAAGATCATAAGAATCAGAAACTTCAGGCCAAATATATTTCCAAACTCCCTTCATACATGGCTGTTTAACTTCAGCCCCTGCATCTCCAGTGCTGTTCGTACCACCCCTTAACACCAAACTGTTCAGTAAAGAACATTGTCCTCACTGGAATGTGAGCGCACAAGGTCACGCCACTACAGCACAGGATGATTGCGAATGTACAGCTAACCATGATTTTTTTTAATCACGTTATAGCGAGTAAAGTGAGATCACGTATAGCGAGGGATACATTTAACAGTCCCATTGCCCATTTTTCCAATTAATTTTAGGAATGCTAAACATTAGAATTCAAACACACAAAATAAAACGAAAATTTTATATGATGCGGCTCAACTAAAAATTATGAAACACCGAAAATTAAATTAGGTTTCCAAACAATTTTGCTCTATATTCGATAATAGCTATACAACTACTAACTAGTTTTGTTTGTTATGACTCTCAGAGTATGCATTAAACAGACACACGTGATTTAGTCTACGTTGCCTCATTGTGGAGTGAAGATAATTTTTTATGAGCCCAAGCATTGAAATACTTTTTTCTGCAGTAGCTGATGACTGATGTAGATTAGATTTTTCAAAATCTCTTCAGTGTGTGCTCCAAGCACATTATATTTTTACTGTGTTAACTTGGTGTGAACTTTTTATTTTGCCTCAACAAAATCTTTACACTCTAAAAATTTTACTGTATTATTCTGGGGGAGGGGGGTGTAAAAATTATACTTTTTACCCTTTCAATGTTTTGAGGGGAGGGGATAAAATTCACACACCCCCACCCATTCCTGCGCCACTGTTACAAGTAGACCCTACATGTAATCAGAACATAGTTAAATTTAGTCAATTATATGTCCTAACCCAGACATTGGTTTCATCGAGTAGTTACACGATCAATAGCTACTGGTCTCGACCCTTCTGCGTCGTGCCGGCGAGACCATTCATTTCTGCATAGTGGTTAGACTAATAGAGACAGCTTATTGTTGACGTCAAGAGTTTCTTCTCCAAGTGAGGATAAGATAAAATGTGTGTTTCGGTTTTTTGGACAACTCAATCTATACGAACAAAATGTGCTGGGGGAAAAAGGTGGGGAGAGGAAATGAACATTACTCCTCCCCCAGCAATCAGGCTGGATTGTTTGATAACGGCCTGGTGCCTTTGAAGGCGTAGCGCGTATGCGTTAGGACTTATAGCCTAACCGAAGGGCCCAGAAGACTCTCCATTCAAACTCCTTTTTTTTTTTTTTTGTACCAACTTCGTCAAAGCAGAATGTCCGCGATCAGTGTGCTGGTCAACCAAGAAAACATAGTAAGTCCAGGACAGTATTAGATGGTGTTGGGGTAATATTTCGTACAGCGGTTTCAGGTTGAATTGATTAAACCATTTTCAAAAAATATCAAATTTTTCAAAAATAATCAGAAATAGCCAAATCTTATTTAAAGGGCTAGAATTAAAATTTAATAAATGACTGAAGGTAGTATCGTATTATGTCTAATTATCAATTCAGAACTAAATCCATGAAACTATTTCGGTTGTGACACTAGGTACAGAGAACCAAACCGAGGGACACACATAATTTCCGGATACACTCTGGAGGCACATTCAAAGTCGATATACATCATAATCTCGAGGTCGAATTTTATCAAGATTAAATATCGTCCCTTTATATTGGAAAGTACAAAGAGAAAAGTTCAAAAAATAAAGCGTTTTGTAAAAACAATAATTATAAAATAATAGTGATGATAATACTAATCTAACAATAATAATATTGTTTTCTTAAAAAAACACATAATCAAGATCAAAGTCTGGTTTGTCGGTGACGGGGAAGTCAGAATTTGAATCCCGGCTGTGTGTACTGAGAGTTGTTTTTCCCAAATGGTTTCCCGCTCTTCTCCACGCAAATACGGGTACATTTCCTCTACATTCTAAACAGTAGCATAATTACCAGTCTACTTATACGTAGAACCGAATAGGTAATGAAACGCGGGAAATATAAAAATAAAAACACATCTCACCTCTTTTGGTGCCTTGTAAGGAATCGTTTCTGCTGGTGGTTCATTTAGTATTCAGGAGTTGAGCATATATTTAGGTTATTTAATATTTGACATATTTTTATGTAACTAACACATCTATTATATTAGCAACAGGCCACTACTCTTTTACCACTGATTCTCCTGACACAACCTTTCCCAGCCTAGCAATTCTGTTAAAACTTTCGTATTATTTCAAACTTTTCATAGCTACAAAATAATATTTAGAGTAAGCAGGTATGTTGAGATATTGGGTGGGGGAAGGTAGTACACCTACCTACACAAGCTACAGACTCCATACCTGACTGGTGTTCTGTTATTTAATCTGCTCTTTCCTCTGGTTAATTTCTCGAGCAATATCTAACCGTTGATATCAAAAATGTTTGCCTTCTTTTGTTGACCTCCATTTACTCGGATCATTCCTAAAAACCTCCTTGGTTTTCCGATACCATATTAAATGTAGGGGAATTAAGGCATTTGAAATGTTGAAAGAGTTAATTTTACAACCAGAGGTTTTACAAGGGGTATCTTGAAGGCGAATATTAAAATATTTACTATTATTTGATTGATGACATATACAATTAAAACTGTAGTAAAAGTAAGAAATTATAAAATTAAGCTTTTATCAACTTATGTGGACCCTTTTTAAAGGGGGAGGCCAAAAAAATTGCAGGGGGTCCGGACCCCCCTTTCAATGCCTTTGCAGACATGTGATTATTTATTACATTTTAAGGGGGAGATATAGGGGATTCTAGAACATATTAGAGTGTTTGCGGTTCTTATAAGTTATCGAAACTTTTTTTTGCAAATAAATCAAATATTTCTTCAGTACAAACAGAGCATAATTTTCTTCGCATGGTGATATCAACATTTGTTGAATATCTGTCAAGAGTGTCCTGAAATCAGTGATATTTTCTCTAAGTTTAAAAAGTTTCTCATCTAATCCTGCTGTGTTAATGACATATTCAACAACTGTTGATATCACCTTGTGGATAAAATTAAACTCTTTGCAACTGGAGCCATATTTGACTTATTTTGGCCAAGAAATGTTTTGCAATAAAACTACAAATACACTGGTCTTTTCTCTCGTTTCCCACTTCCCCACCTTAACCCCTCTTCATTTTTACTTCTGATATAAGTCAAGTTTAGAATAAAAAATAATGAACATAAAAATACTCAGACAAAACTCATAATACTCGCATCGATAGACACGTGGGCTAGATGTCAGGATCATCTAATTTGGCTTTCCGGTGAGGAGAGGTCCAGGCTGGAATCTTGACCGGTGACGGAGAGGTAAAGGCTGGAATCTTGACCGGTGACGGAGAGGTCAAGGCTGGAATCTTGACCAGTGACGGAGAGGTCAAGGCTGGAATCTTGACCGGTGACGGAGAGGTCAAGGCTGGAATCTTGACCAGTGACGGAGAGGTCAAGGCTGGAATCTTGACCGAGTGGTTCTGAATGTGCGGCTTCCTAAAAGGATTTCCCCTACTTTCCAGAAAAAGCAGGACACATTTATCCCAAATTGGCCATTAATGTTTTTTAACACCACTAACTTCTTGCTACCTGTTCAGTCTATACGCAACAAATGTTATTAAATACATTCAACCCAGTTGGAGTGGGTAAATAAATACTCATATTCTTATGTATTTATTGTTTTGTGCTAGAAATTAAAATAATTTAGAGAAATTCTACTCACTTTTTTCTATATAAAAATCAAATTATTTAATTGGTGGCTTAATAGCTACATGTATTTCACTTTCATGTCTGAATGGGTGAATTTAAATTTAATTTGGAATGAAGTGTTCTAGAACCTTAAGGCCATGTGCATTGTTGGCACTTTCATAGGATAAAAGTATTCGTTATTCTGAAACCAACCTGAATACATTGCAGATTAAGGTATATGCAGATTCCCGAGAACCTATTCATGTATACTTAGGTATACCATATTCAGCACCACGTGTTGGAGAATCAAGATTTTCAGTAAGTAATAGATTTTGTAAGTTGGTTATTACTTTATAGCTTCATTAAACTTTAGTTCTAAAGTATTAAAATACCAGTTGATAGCACAGCACCGATTTCATGTTTTAAAGCAACAAATATGCATTGAAGTTTAATGTATCCTTGTTACTTTAAAGCACGAAAATGGCATGTCCAACCTTTCCCTGGCTGAGGGTCACGTAAAGCTCTTAGGGAATCGGCCGGGGGCCATAAATGAAATTTATAGCAACTAACCCCCAAATATAATAAAAACAAGAGTCTAATTTGTTGTTTATTTTTGCAATTTGAAGTATTTCAATATGATATGACGGGCCGTACAGAGAAAATTCTGGGGCCGTAGGTTGGACATTCTTGTAATAATTAACTAAACTGATTAGATGGTACAGTACTTGTGCAGTTGAAAGCGTTTATAGCGCTTTGTTCTTTTGAACTCAAATTTAGTAGATGTTGATGTCTTTTTTTTTAAAAAAAAGAATGATTTAAATTAAGACTTCCAAATTCCAAAATAAATATTTTCATTGGAAGATAAATCGCAATTTTATATGTATATATTATAAGTGATAAATAACACTGTCGCTAAAATTGACTGTAGACTACTTAGATCATTCTCACTCTGTATCGTTCAGTGAGTAAAAGAAAGTCATAATTATATTCCTTGGCTGTAAATAAATAGAAATATACACCAACTATATAGCTACTTATAGGCCTACAGATTGTTCAAATGATTAGGTTTGTTCATGGATATAATTACACAGACAGAGCTAGGAATGCTCTAGTTGTCTAGCACGCTTAGTTCTGATAATCTAAAATGGTTATCCAGAATCCCCAGATGGATGCTTACGGGATTGTGGATTTTCCTCACAACGTAATGGTTCCTAAGCCTCCCTCAAAGCAAATGCTGGTTCACTAAATTCAGGGCCGTCTTAAGGAGAGCGGTGAATAAAATGGGTGCTGGCCCAGGGCTTCACTTTAGAGGGTGCGATTTAAGAGAGGAGAATTTAAACACAAAATCAAAAGCCAGAAATGTTAATGATACGAAGAAATAAAGTTTTTTTAATGGATTGAATTTTAATGAAACTGAATAAGCAGAAATATTATGTTGTGTAACACCTTCCACTAAATTTCACTTGATTTCTCGACGTAACGTTGAACTAAATTGTCAGTAAACCCAAGTAATGGATTCTTGCCGACTCACGAGGTTTTGAATGTTGTTTATCTGCTGGACCAGCGTTGTGTCAGAAAGGAGAAAGGAGAAGCGTTAATAATCTATATTTGAACTAGATAGCTGTTGCCCGCGGCTTTGCTCGCGTGGAAGTTGATTATATACAAATACGAAAATATACATATGTATTTACAGATTAATTAAAAATATTACGTTACGTTGATGACCATAACTTGACCTCAGATCAAAAATAATGCAAGTCCGATACAAACTTTCACCCCCTTTTTCATCCCTTATTAAATAAAATTTCCAAAATTCCTGAAACACGTATTTATTTGTTTTACGTCAATAACCGAAATACAAAATTTTGTTTATGTAACTTTCAAAATGACGGACTTTCATACATATTATCAT
>CABFVZ010000774.1:0-29073 GCA_902151445.1 Timema monikensis | reverse complement strand
TCTGATTCATTAATATATGCAATCCCGTACAATTATAATATAATTGTCAATTGGCTGCAATCATGCCAACTACCGAGTCGCAGGTGGCTGCGTTGTCTGATGGCTGTGATCTTATATAATCACATGTTTATAAGCTGACGACTTCCGCACGTCCATCATAGACTCTGCCTTAAAATATGAGTGAAGAATGACCATGGGCACGGGACGAATCCTGGATAGCTCAGTGGTAAGAGCATTGGCGTACTAAGCCGAAGGTCCCGGGTTCGATTCCCGTGTCCAGGTGTCATTTTTCAATTTTCAGGATATGATATCTAAGAGGTGCTATCCTCACTAAAATGCATAGATGATAGCTTCGGCTATCTGATTCATTAATCATATTTAATGTAGACTCTTAGCACGTTTCATTAAATAACAACTAACCGAATTCTTTAATGTCTTACTTTTTTCTTTCAATAACCTCCAAGACCATCTTGACCACACCTTCCACAATGGGTTGTGACAAACATTTGCAAAGGAGAGTATAAGGTGTGATTGCGTGCTCCAATTATGAACATTTTGCTTCAATACGAATATTTACCATGTTAACTATCGTACCGTAAGCTAACTGCTTTTATAGTAGTTTTATTGCTTAGTTATTGTTATAATCAAATTATATTAACTAATCACACTTTGAAGTTTTTATTTTGGAAATAGAATTTAACAACTGAGCATAGCTTTGAAGGTGCTGCAAGTAAAATAAAAAATAAGGAATTTCGACCCTCTATTTCACAAACATTTACAAACTATCTTATAAAGCGTGAGTACTTGTGAACATATTAATGTTATTAATATTACTAGTGTTACGTAAAATTTAGAAAAAAAATCACAATGTGAAAATAAATACAAAATATTACAAATCTATTAATAAGGTCGGGTTGCATATGAAATAGTTTTTAAGTATAAAAAAAGGATTCTCTTTTGTCAAGGATCTGACACTGAAACAAATGAATATAAAACTTTTTTTTATTCGTCAATATCCTCCAACAATCAAAATTTCAATACATATAAAATTAAAGCTATTATTAAACCAGTCTCCGATGAATCAACTGATAATTGATCCAGCCTATCAGGGAACAGTAAACGATCAAGCTCGTGAGTCCTAGTTCTTACATATCTCTTAATTTGTCACACCAAAATTCAGTGCTCACTGCTCATTAACTCCATGCGTACTCACACAGAAAAAAACAAAAGATGAGCATCGAAAAAAAATACCTTGATGCATCGGCACACTTCTATAAAATTGTGAGCTTACTTAATAGGCAACCTGATTTATTATTTTAATATTTTCAGTCATCCATGCCCTAATAAGTTATTTCAACCTTTTAAAGTTATACGATCTAAGTAGCCATTTTTTTAAATACGTGCTATACATAAAAAGAGTTAGGTCTCAGAAATATTAGGACCTGATATTCTACATAACATTATCATCGTTTGGTAGCTTGGTTTATACTTAGTAAAAGCTGTAACTTAGAGCTTTTTCTTTTCCAAAACAGTCATATTTGCTATATATTTCCTTATTCGAAATTTAGGTTTGTAATTTTAAATTTATTTAAAAAATTATTAATGGTAAATAAAAAACTAGTACTTAGTATTGAAACACTCTAATATGTAGATAATATTTATATTTCTGTGTTTCTGGGAAGTTATTACATGGTGGGATTGTTTTTATCTTTTGAGGCTACCTCCATTATTTAGTTTTACATATTAAAGCTAAACTTATTAAATACAACTTTACACTGCTAGATGATGTTTATTTACAAATTTTGCGTGAATCTAAAAAAAATTATTTCGAGGTACTTATGGAAAAGTATCTTGATGAACAAAGCATCATTTTGAAGAAAACTACTTTTCACTAGGTAATATATTTTAAAATTCCTATTCCTCTGGTTACATAATCATAATTCTGTTTTAGCCTCCTGAACCACCACCGCCATGGAACAGAACGTTCTACGCAAACAAGTTTGCCCCATCGTGTGTACAACTTACAGACTCCGCCTCAAAGACTCCCTCTGCACAAGACGAGGATTGTCTATACCTTAATATATATGTACCGGAGGTAAAGTCAAGACTTTTCTACATTGTGTTTAAGATATCATTGTTATTGTTTACGTGTTGTAATGTTATTTATTTGCCCCTAAAGAATATGTGAGAGCATTGACAATAATATTATTCTAATTTTATAAACGTATCTTATTTCATTTAAATTATAATATATTACATGGCGCTTAAAGCACTTCTTCTTCCAAGAAGGTACACGCTACTGTAAGTGACGTCACGCACGTGACATTAGTCAAGTCAAGTTGACAATTTAAGATTTTTTAATAATAACTTCCTCTTCTGGAAGGTTCTAATAGAGATTTTAAAATGTAACTTGAGTCATTTTCCGGCTCTCGAAGCTCCTAGTAAAACCGAGATGTTTTTGTCTTGTATTTTGTTTGTCTGAACTAAACCTTCTCGAAGCTTCCATGAGCAATGGATATATACGAAGGATGGTGCAATGTAAGGGCAGTACTGCACAGAACTCACTAGGCACTAGTCACTTGGAGTCCAGTCCTTGAACTACTCGGACTGCAACTTTTATCTTATTTCATTTAAATTATAATATATTACATGGCGCTTAAAGCACTTCTTCTTCCAAGAAGGTACACGCTACTGTAAGTGACGTCACGCACGTGACATTAGTCAAGTCAAGTTGACAATTTAAGATTTTTTAATAATAACTTCCTCTTCTGGAAGGTTCTAATAGAGATTTTAAAATGTAACTTGAGTCATTTTCCGGCTCTCGAAGCTCCTAGTAAAACCGAGATGTTTTTGTCTTGTATTTTGTTTGTCTGAACTAAACCTTCTCGAAGCTTCCATGAGCAATGGATATATACGAAGGATGGTGCAATGTAAGGGCAGTACTGCACAGAACTCACTAGGCACTAGTCACTTGGAGTCCAGTCCTTGAACTACTCGGACTGCAACTTTTGTCCGCGTTCCTTACTATAGGCCTCGTATATATTTCGACGACATTTTCTATTTTCTCCTGAAATAAACTGAGATTTATAAATAAAAAATATGTCAACATAAAAAGTGTGTATTAATTATACAAGATTTAAATCTCCAATAATTCTTCAATTGGCGCCCATCACGCGGGACGAATATTTCAATAACACTTCAATTGGCGCACAACGCAGGGACCCGTAATCAATAATTCTACAGTGTAAATGTGTATCAGAAATGAATTTCTATACAGAAATTTAATTTACACTTAGAATTAATGTGAGATAAAATTATAAACGAGTTATTCTCATAAAAATATTTCGAATCTATATTTCAAATCATTTAGGAGTTGTATAGTTTCAAAATTTGCCTTTCACTACTGATACAGCAAATGCTCTTTTTTACAATAGGGCCTATAAGCAATGCAAATATCTTATTTTTTGGGATTTAGATTATATTAAGTAAATATAACCATTTAATAAAAATTAAAACAAGATAGGTGCTAGCAACAATAATGCATTCCGAAATAGACCAAATATCGGGGAAGCGATAGTATTCTTAAAGTCATTTGATAATAAAATATTAATTTATAACCGTCGGGTATCTTCAGAAAATAAATATTATTAATTTTTCATTTGAATATAGATATCACAAGTGATGGGAGATAGCTTTAAGATATTTCTATAAACATTTACATTACTAAAACTTTGACATTTGTTCTTCTTATTCTTAAATTTAAATAACCCGACGTATGAAACAAGCTTCACGAATGTACTGTATATTACGTACACCAATATCATAATGCCCCTCCCTGCTTTTGACAGCAAGAATCTTGACTTCTCCTTAAGTTCAAACTAATACATTCATCTTTTCAAATCAATATGAGAAGATATGGTGTGGCCTTAAAATAATACAATAAATGGTTAGTATTTTTTTCTAATAACTCAATACAGCATTCTTGCTCATTTATTTCAACCAATATCATAGTTATTATTAATAAAGGGCCTATATAATTCTTACATAATAGAACCCTATTATAGCTAAACTACTTTTAGAGATTCTTACTAAAAGCAACTTTACTATGGAAGCTATTACGAAAAATTAATTAATGTAAATATTTGGGTGTGTATGTAGATTCATCTTTATAAGTGACAGTTTTAAAGTCATCTACAAAACAACATGGGCTCCAGACTTATTCATTAATGGAGATACTATAGGTGCCTGTTGATGCATATAATCTCCAAATAGCAGGCAGCATTTGCAAACACCATTCTATATATATTTCAAATACATATGTTTGAAATGCCATTGTCTTGTGTGCAGTGTGAGCAGTTCCACCTTTCCCCGCTAGAAAAACAGTTTGATTGCTAAAACAGCAACAGGGTATACAAAAATATGAGGTAGAAATTAATCTTGAAACTAAAATTCAAAATGCCACCAAATTATACAACTTAGTAAAATATGGGTTTATTAATAGAAAAAAAGGTTAAGTTCTTAGCATAGCTTTTAGTTTATTTTAAGGCTAAAATACCTATTTCCATACGTCCTTACTGTTTTTTGGTTTGAAAAAAGCACGATCTTTGTTATTGTCATTCCTCTAAGTGTTAATATAATACTTAAGTGTATTTTTTTTACTTAGTAATCTGTGTATATTTATAGTATTTGAGCTAATGTACAAACTTTGTTTTATTTTCATAATTGTGTTTTATACTATATAACTTGCACAGTAAGTTGCATACAGTTCACATTCATTCACTGTTCATTATTATACTGACTACAGTACTACGCAGTGGCTATATCTATTTGTATTATTTTAGCACCACGTTTTACTACCTGGTCAAATTATATGCTCAGGCACTAATTACATTAATGGTTTATGGGATGAGGAAGATTATATTTACAGGAAGTGTACCCGCATTTGTGTGGAGAGTTGAAAACCACTGTGGAAAAAACACCCTCAGCACACCCAGCCGAGATTCGAGCCTCAATTTCCTCGTCATCGGCAGTCTAGTCTACTGCAAGAGTAGCGCGTTAGACCACGCACCCCCGAAACAGGGTAGATGGTTATAATACTCATACACGGTACACAGTTTCCTAAAGGATATTATATATGAAAATAGTATGGCTTGAAAATATTTATTTTTCCATCAAACAGACACTCTTTAAAATAGGATGTAAGTTGTCAAGAGAAAAGGCCAGTGTTTTTTTACAGTTTTAATGGCAAAACATTATTTTGGCTAAAATAAATCAAATATTGCTCCAGTACAAACATAGAGTTTAATTTTATTCACATGTTGATATCAACATTTCCTGAATATCCGGCAATAGTGTCCTGAAATTTAATGACATTTTCTCTTCATTCAAAAAGTTTATCATCTAATGCTGATATGTTAATGGTGGATATTCAGGAAATTTTGATCAACTCTATGGAAAAATATTTTATTTATTTTAGCCAAAAAAAGTGTTGCCATAAAGACTGTAAAAACACTGGCCTTTTCTCTCGTCCCCTTCCATCGCATCTTAAAGACAGAGTTTATAAATACTCGTCCTCTATAGAAAAATTTCACTGTATATAAAAATGAGTAGTTTTGTGTGTGTTTCCATTGGTATTTGTTACTCTCTCTCTTTTTTACTTTCCATTTTGATCTGGGAAAGAAAGACAATTGATACTCTCTTTCGTATAAACAGGACTCACAAAAATAATCGTCAATTCCAGGAAACGTGACGTCAATGAAGCACCCCTTTCAATAATCTTCGAACAATGATAGCATCTTAGCAATTCCAGGAAACGTGACGTCAATGAAGCACCCCTTTCAATAATCTTTGAACAATGATAGCATCTTAGCAATTCCAGGAAACGTGACATCAATGAAGCACCCCTTTCAATAATCTTCAAACAATGATAGCATCTTAGCAATTCCAGAAAACGTGACGTCAATGAAGCACCCCTTTCAATAATCTTCAAACAATGATAGCCTCTTAGCAATTACAAATAAACGAAATTAAGGAAGTTAAAGCGGGGCGTTAGAGTATGTGATAATGTTCTCGTAAAGTTAAAAAGCTCTAAAAGGTTAACAATACCAACATTTAGAAAGTATTTTAAACTTAAAACATTGTTTAAAAAATAATTATTTTTATGATAGGTAATGGGCGTATTTTTATCCATGTAGTAAAGTCTGTAATATTTGTTGTTTAATTTGGTTGTGTCTTTTACAGAAAAATATTAATAGACGTGAGACATCGGTTTTAGTGTTCATTGAAGGTGGTGGTTTCGTGTCTGGCTCCGTGAACAATTTCCCGGCTCAAGAACTTGCTGCAGAAGGTGTCATTGTAGTTTCAATAAACTATCGTCTGAATGTTTTTGGTAAGTCATAAAATACTATAGGTCTCATCTTTATTTAAATCTTTTGTCTAAATAAAAAGTCAATAATGCTATCTATTATAGAGCTAAACTATTTATTTGCACCATAACCAGGGTTGTTATGTTTAAAACAGAATTGCTTAGAAAAATTTTAACAAATATTTTACACATGTTTTTTAAAGTCTTCAAATAAACAAAACTACAATGAAACCAACGTTTATTTAATACAAAATGGAAAATTCCCTTATCATAACATCCAAAGAATAAGTTGTCAACATTACAACTTATAATTAGAAGAAATTTATGTTTATTTTTAATTAGTAGCTAGACCTAGTACTTAAAATTAAGAACAAAACTTAACATAAGCTAATGGATAGATTGTTTTAAATATTTTTCTACAGTAACAATATTTTAAATGTCTTAAAAATATAAACTAAATTTGATCAAATCAAACATTTAATTTTTATAAAATTGTTGAGGCTCTTCTTTAAATATTATATCAAAAGATTAATATTAATTTGTCTTTTTAATATTAAGTGCTCAAAAAACTGCCCAAAGTTTATATGCCTTTTCTGTACCTAATCTATTTCTAATTTTTAAATGTATGGAGCCAAATGAAGCAGTTCAATTCCCGCAGATGATGCTACTGCACTGTGCACTTGCTTGACAAGGTCCAGAATCTTTGGGCTCACACCATTTTCTAGCGCTAACCATCAATAACCATCAATAACCGATAATCTTTGAGTGGAGCACATTCTGCCCAATATTTTATTATTTCTGGCATGGAATTTGGGTGATTTGAATCTATATACTCTACAGCCATGCCTAATTGATCTTGAATCATTTTTATTCCTCTAAACCGTGGATATAAAAGGTTTGCTAAAAAATGGTAAGGTGTCACTGCCATGTGAAATCGTTTTTTACAGTGTCTAAATTAATCTTAAGTTTCTTTTTCAACTTAAAACTTTGTTATCAAAGACATCCATATTTCAGCTGCTTCGCCAATGGTGCATGTATCACACTGTACTTTGTCTAAAGCAACAACAACTTTTTTCAACTTTACCCAGTAATCTTGAAATTTTTTAAATATTCAAATTATTAATTTTAGATGCAATATTTACATCAATTGCAGCTCGATTATCACCACAAGCGTTTGACCAAATGTGCCAATTTTCAAGAAATAACATCATGCAGTCCCCCAGTGTATTCCAACGAACATCCTGAGGAAGAATAAGTGATTTTCCTCCGGCTTGTTTACACTTAGCTGAAGTAAAATGTGAATTTTTGAAATATTTCATTAATTGCTTGGTATGTTCTTTAATCCCAGGAACTTCTATGTTAGGTGCTAATAAATTCAGCAAATGTGCAGAACATTCGTAGGTTATTATATATTGTAAGCCAACACTGTCAGATTTTGCCAACTAATGTATCATTTTTGCCATACTAGCAGCGTTATCTGTTACAAAACTACGAACTGTGCAGTCATATTGTTTAAAGTATTTATGGCATTTTCTGCTAAATGCAACAAATATTCTGATGTGTGACAATTGTCAGCTGTGTCAATTGTGTCAGATGTATACATTCCTCTAGTAAATCTGTCACAGACAAACATAAAAGCATCATTGTGTACATTTCTCCATCCATTTAGTGCCATACAAATAGATTTCTCGTGCAACCTCTTTCTAACATCTACCATAATTGTACTATGAACATCATCTAGAAGTTCATTTCCAAATTGTTGACGATTTTGTGTCTTGTATCCAAGGCACAGTAGTTGGACTAATTTAACAAATTCAGGGTGTTCCACATTCTTAAATACTGAATTTGTTCCATAAATAAATCTTGCAATTTGAATATCAATTTTTTTTCTTTTAGTGATCTACGAATCTCAAACTTTTCTAGAGTGGTTTGCACCTCTTTTCCACATCCACTAGGAGTTGCAGGTAAAGTGTCCCTTAGTGCTGATTCAGTTGGATTTCGCTTTTTACTAACGTTGGAACTAAACTGTGCAGTCGGGTTGCTTGGCCCTGGTGATTTAATAGTGGTATATGATCTGACTGAGCTACGACTGTCATTACACACAGTTTGGTCATACTCATCTAAACATAAAAAAACACTCTAATATATTGCCATAGGTTGACATTACCTAAGCTATTTTAAACGAACATATTCATCCTTTAGGCCTAAATAATGTCATTAAACAACTTAAACATAATATTAGGGGTAGTATGGCTTAGCTTTGCTGTTTTGAGTAGAAATATACCGGCAATACATTTTAGGAGAGGTTAGTTAATAGACTAGATTAATAAATATATATGAAATTCTCCAAAATTTGAAACATTTTATTTTCTTATAATCGTTAATGTCAAGTCAAAGAATTTCCTAAAGAAACCCTTGCTATATTACTGAATTAACGATGTTGCATGCCAACAGATTTAGATACAACAAAATTACACAAATTCTAGATACTCAAACACTTTGTAGCCGTTGGTAGCCTAAGAATATATCAATGAGAGTATAATATATAAAAAATACTAACAATGAATGCGAACCCATTATTTGGTTATAACCTAACTTAGCCTACCTATAATAAGGCAGAGGCCTAGGGCTATTTCCTTGACGACAAAAGTTTCCTACAAATTGTTGAAATGTGACAAAAAGAATGTTCTGGCAGTTATACATTATTTTGAAAAATGTTCGCAGATAGTCAAGAAGTTTTAATCAAGTCAAAGGGTTGTATTTAATTAGTCTTAATGCACTTAGAAAAGTAGGCCTACAATTTTTGGTCCCATAGGTAATTTTGGCTATACAGGAGAATAAATCAATTAAAGTATTGGTAATTTAATTCACAAATTAATTTATAATAATAAGAGTAAATAACTTACCTATATAATTTGAGTATTGCTTACCACCAAATCTTTAGGTTTTGAATTATTAGATAGGGATGGGCAAGCAACAAAAGGTGATACATTCAAATCTTCCTCCTCTTTAATTGATTCATGAAAATTTGTTTCAGGCCTACACTTTTCAACATGATTCTTCCTTCTTGAAACTGATCATACCATCTCTATTTTGCATTGTTTGCATTTTGCTCTTAACTTTTTTGAGACACTGTTGGTTGAATTTCAAAAAAAAATGTCCCCAAATGGCATCTTCTCTTCTTCCAATTGAACTAAAACTAATTTTAAAATTCCAAATAATTTCAGTACAGGTTATTACTAATAACAAAAGGCATTAATGAAACAGTAAATCCCAGTAATATAAATTGAAATTTAGGTAGCAGAATTACCAACTGCCGAGATTACTTCAAAACTTTTCCTTCTAAAATATTAAATGTTTCCCTTTGTATTTAAAATATTTTTTTTAAGGCTATATAAATACACAGTATTTTTTCCAGTAAATAATGTTTGGTGCATTGTTTCCAACATGTATTTAAATAAACAATGTTTTATTCCCAATTTAAAAAATATAAGCTTACAATATTATTTACAGCTTAAAACACTTTTCATCTATTGAAAAAAAACCATTAAAAACGTTCAAAATAAAAAAGAACTGTTATGTTTTAAAAATAAACTTTTTTCAAAGCTGACCATAGCTTATATTACTTAAATACTGAATTAACATCTCCAGAATATGTTTATACTAATCTTTAGTATAGATCTTAATATCATTTTTTATAACATGGTGGTCTAAAGCTTGATTCACACCTTTGCCAAAAATAGAAAGCATAATCTGCCTCAGTGGCGCAGCAATTCTTAAGCTGTATGTTGACCCATGATGCATTGCAACGCAGTGAAACAGCTGATTATCAACATATTTTCATTTTCTTGGGGATAAACATATATTTTAGATCACTCTCCCGATGGATGTTTTCAAATTATAATGTTGTGTTTTTGAACAATCCAATACTTAGTTACACAACCTTTTAAGTAACGGGTTATTTAAAATCTCCTCACAACAGGGCCAACTAAGCTATCTGCTCGCTTCTAGGTGTACAGCGCATGTGTTATCAAATACACATGCGCACTGACTTGAGATGGTTGGTTCTGAGATTTGATTGGTTCTCCTGGGCCGAACATCTCAAGCAGAACGGATGAATTAAATATGAGTTGAACTTTAGTGGAACAGCTCTCGCCAATAAGGCGGAAATCTGGTCATTGGCTTAGAGCTCGTCACGTGACTACGTAGTTTTTCGGTGAACGTGTGAATCCCCAGTAACTCGAGACTTGTTTTCTTCTTGCCCACCACAGTCAATGTGGTTTTAAATAAATACTAAAAAATGGGCGTAACCCTGATCCGCATTATTGAAACATTCGTGGCACAAAATAAGCCTGTGCGTATCGTATCCCTTAGGTAGGGTGCGTGCGGGATAAAAGAAGTGTTTTTGCGAATTTCATACCAAACCGTTTTTTCAGCAAAATAAATCAAATACTACTCCAGTAGAAACACAGATATTAATTTTCTTCACAGTTGTAGAGTATCTCTCAAGGGCGTGCTAGAATTTGATGAGAAATATTTATCTTTATTTCAAAAGTTTATCATCAAATGTCACTTTGCTCATGAAAGAGAACTGTTGAGATGAATTGTGTGTAAAATATTAAACTCTGGGTTTCTATTGTCACGTCTTATTGGCGTATCATACGGACTATTTTAAAACGGTTGTAGCATTCTAAGTTTGAATGGATGAAAAGCTAAATTTGATAGAAAAGATTCATGCAATTTGAGGGTAGTATTTTTAAATGAAATTTTACACCATTTTGTATTAAATGAATGTACACGATTTGTTACAAAATAAACTACTGCAGCTATTGTTTCAAAGAGCATATTATTCAGTAATGTAAACCCAATCATTTTAAAATAGCAATAACTATTTGTTCTTAGAATCAATTATTTTTAATTTGATTTAAAACCCACATTAATTAAGTGAATATTATGGTTAAAGATAATTAAAAACACCCCATTGATTCAATAAATAAGGGCCTAACAAAATTATGTTTTCCTAAAAATAAATTATTAAATATTTAATAAGTAAACTAAATTAGGTAATATTAATATGTTGTATTGTAACCATGATTTTTCGGCTTACCGACACTATTTGGGGGGAAGGGGTGGGGGGAGGGGGGATAGGATTGCTTCCTAGCTTTAATACTCACAATAGATTGTTTATTAATACCACTGAAACAATATTATTAAAGGTTCATAACTTTTGTTATTGTTGTCAGTTTGCATATTTCCATGTTTTGTGAAATGCATCTAAATACACCAAAACTATTCGTTATCACAACCGACCGAGATTAAAAAATAAATAAAGTTAAATTATAGCTTGGGATGTTTAGTTTATTGGACAGAATGATTATAATGATGCTATAATGGATGTATTTGTGTCTTGAGACACCCATGAACACATTAATAGCAACCATTTCATTCATGATGTTATTTTCAAGATTATCATTGGAGTGATGTGGGTTCGCATACACTTTTCCCCTTAGCAGACCCTACAAAAATATGACAGGAAGTGAGTGTGAGGCTAGTGAGGTGGGGGACAAATCATCAAATACGCTTTCAATGTCAGCAAAGTCAATCTCAATGAAATTTTTATTTCCATTGATGTCAAGTACTGTTTAAATGAATATCTATCTCCCTGTATAAGACGAGGATACTCTACATACACTTACCTAGGGTAACTAATACAGTAAATGATATGTCTGAGTGACGTAACTTATGGACAATAATTTAAATGGGCATATGAAGTATTTACAATCATTTTATTAATCAACTAATTAAAATTGTAAAATAATTGTAATACACATATAATATATTTAACATATTTTCTCTCGTTTATAATTTAGTTTTTAACACTTTGTTTGCATTATAGCATATCTATTCGTCATTTGACCCACTTGTAAGTTTATCCAACACGAAATTTGTCTGTCTACCGGTTTTTCTTCTATTGACAGACAATTGATTGTCTATAACTTTGTGCTCCAATGTATGAGCCTATCTATCAGTTGGTCCAAGTAATGTCTGCCATTTGACCAACCCAGGTATTTATTTACATTTGATAGGCCAGTTGCCTGTCTGTTACATAGTCTACCTCGTGTCAGCCACTTGGAACATGTAGATCCTGCTTGTTGAATAACTGTTGATCGCTTGTTTGTAAATTGGAAAATATTTGGTTGGTTGGAGGGGGATTATTTGGTTAACAGTTATGACAGCTGATCAATAAAGAAACTGGTGTCAAGAATTTGCTGCCGTGAATTAACATTTGAATAGAGAAATCTTTGTTAAACTTATATTCTCAAAATAGCTATAAAACAAAAAATGACATAAACATAAATTAAGAAGCCTTCTCACGTAACGAAGTATTATTATTATTATTATTGAAAATAATTATGCTTTATTTTTGTCTGGCACCCGTTATTTGTTGAGCCCCAATCGAGATATGATATATATGGGCTTATTTAATAACTTTAACACAAAAAATTATACTTTATGGTAACTTGAATAATTTTTAAGGAGCATAAAATGGATTTTATATAAATTTAAACCATTTCTCTCTAGCAGTCTAAAATAATTTATAAATGCGTTTTGCTCTTTGAGTCATCTTTGTGAGTGACTTTATTGGATCGTAGATTCGGGCGTCCCCTGGACAACGGTACATTAGTACTGGCTAATCTTTCCACAAACTGGTCTACGAGTGATGTAGCCCAGACGAGCAATATATATATATATATAAGATATTAACAAAACTGGTCCGTGACTGGACACAGCTTTCCTCTTGCGAACTGCTTGCCATTATTTGCCCCATCCCAACATACAGGATTGTTTAATTTATGTGTGTCGAAGGCCTCATGCCAGCATAAATATATTTAAACATATATGGTGGCTTCGAAATAAGAAGGGAGTAACTGCTTCTGCTGCTGAGAAACTGCTTATTCATAAGACACTAAACAAATTGTGACACAACGTGGATGTCATGAAATAGGATTGCCTCTACTCAACCTTACGCCTATAATAAAGCGCTAGCAAGCGATTGCGACCGTGAAGCAACAACATTATAATTCTTACAACTCAATAATGTGTTTGACAACTTTGATTTGCTATCATCTAAAATTTATTAGCAATAGTTTGAATAATACAATAAATGAATGTACTTATTTATTATATTCATCAAGGGTATAGAAAACTTACCATCGATCAATCAATAAAAACATGTTTGTAATCTACAACGGCGTTCAATTACTGGTAGACAGTGGGACGATGTATCGCGAGTCGAAGGCTGTTTCGCCAAGTTGCATTAATATTAGTAATTGTTGTATTTTTAGCAAAGTTTATCCATACACAGAGTTAAGGACACGAAATATCAATTGCAGTGGCTTGATATTGTCCATAAAACACCAGATCGCAGCTATTGTACCGTACATCAGGATTAAACATAATATATATCGTAGTGGGTGATACAGCATAGTATGTATACATCTGCTCTGGGTCCATCAGGCCTTCGGAGGGTCTTGCTTTCGATCAGCACCGAGCCAGGCAGGCTTATAACTGACTTTAAAGTAAAAACAAGACATTGCGTGGATGAGACTACGATCCAGACGGCTACTACCCAGCTTGACCCCACCCAAACGCGAGCAAGCCCACCTTAGTCAGGTGAACCCCCCAACCACCTGGAACACCTGTCGCCGGTGGTCTCTAAGGTAGCCAACAGCGCAAGCCCACCTCACCCAGGTGAACCCCCAACCACATGGAACACCTGTCGTCTGTGGTCTCTAAAGTAGCCAACAGCGCAAGCCCACCTCAGCCAGGTGAACCCCCCAACCACCTGGAACACCTGTCGCCGGTGGTATCTAAGGTAGCCAACAGTGCAATCCCACCTCGGCCAGGTGAACCCCCCAACCACCTGGAACACCTGTCGCCGGTGGTCTCTAAGGTAGCCAACAGCGCAAGCCCTCCAGAGCTTTCTCAGGGTGGATCGGGAAAAGCCCTTCCACAGCCATTTCCTGGCCCTTGGCGGGCAGTTGCCTCCACCTTAGTGATTGCCAATCACCGGTGTAAGGCAGACACACAGCCTAAGGGACAGCCACGGCTTCCCGTGGCCCCCTAAGTTGCCGATGACCTCGAGGAGGTGTTCTGTTAAACTAACTCACATCAGTCGTCCAGGTATTCACTACCAACCACTTTGTGTGTGCCGGATGGAAGACATTGTGGTCCCCCACCCCCACAAAGACGACCCTTCAGGAGTTTAGCCGATCATTCTGCCTTTCAGCAGGTGAAGCCATCCATCATGAATGTGCATTGCCCAGGGGCTACCACGAGCAGGCATCCTGAAGGAGTTTTTGCGAGAACACCTGGGAGTGCGTCCGGAACAAGTGCGTGACGTCACGAGGGATGGATCCACTTGATCTCTCGTCTCAGCCAGTTTATTGTTCATTCGTTGTCTATATACCTTTGGAATACCAGTACGCTAACATTATTATTTTCAAATATTTCTTAAAAGATTTAACATACATTTTGATTGAACATTGCTTGTTGTTATTAAATTTTATTTTCTATTAGTATTATGGAATTGTTCCAACTTCTCTGACATGAAATGACGGCCTTGTCGCTTACATAGGCCTACCTATTCTGTTCTATCTCCTAACTAGTCTATTATTACCACACGCTACGCCAACGCCAACTTCAAAACCGAACATATCAGAGAATTGAGATGGTTAACTTACTCAAGGTTGAACAACATTATATATATATATATTTATATATATAATAATAACGTTATTTATGCTTTAACAAGCATTACATTAACGCTTCGGGTTCTACTACAATTAAATAGTCTCAAACGCTAACCCGCCTGCCATTTTCAGTGTCTAAAAACAAGTTATTATGGAAAAAAAAGTGAAGGCAGATGTTAAATGTTAGTACATATTATAATTATTGAGAGTTATTTTTATCAGAGCTTGGGATGTAGTACTTAAAAAGTTTTAGTCTTGAACATGAAATTGTTACTGTGATAAACAAATATAGTTGCATTGATTGATGTGTTTTTAAAAATAATATTCATAAATAGGCCTGTATGATCTTTTTTTGTTAAAGGTTTCTTCTGTCTAAAAGATATTTATGCTAGAGGAAACCTAGGTTTACTTGACCAATATTTTGCCCTTCTATGGGTTAAAGACAACATAGAATCATTTGGTGGCAACAAATCGAGTATAACACTAATGGGCCACTCCGCAGGAGCAGCAAGTGTCATCTACCACATGATATCTCCTAGAACCTCAGGTAATTGCTTCATCCGTACTATCGCACCGGATATATTATGTACCGAGGGCTAATTCATCATGTTTTCATGGAAGCTGGGGAAAATTGTAGTAGGAAATGTGTCTTGTATAGGGCTAAACACTCAAATAATGTGGTCACTGAAGCCCTTGTTTTCTAAGTAAAAAATAATTTGCTTGAATCATTGAACAGGACACATTATAAAAATGTGGCAAGATAAATGAGGTTTTAATAATTCTATTGTACATATAAATGTATTCAATCTTTCAATTTAAATTTTATCGCAAAATTAATAATAAATATATGATTATTTTTTTATATAGCTTTAATCTAAAATTGGCCTACGTGTTGTTTTGAGCAGGAGTCCTATAAAACAAGTTTATTATAGATATTTCATATAATCTACTGGAAATACCACAAATACTAATAAATACGTTCACCTTTAATATAACTCTTATATAAAGCTATAACAAAGCATACAAGTCATAATATTAAATTGAACCAAGGGTGTAGAAAGTTCATTTTTCTATAGGGGAAGGGGGGTCCGCTAACAAATTCTAGGGGGGTCCAGACCCCCTGACCTTTCCCGTTCTTTCAAAGTTTTCATAGTCAGCAAACAATGTTTTGAGTAAGCAGGTATGTTGAGATATTGGGTTGGGGGAGGTTGTTAGTTAACCTACCTACACAAGTTACAGACTCCACTTATGACAGTTGTTCTGTTATATAAGTTGCTCTTTTCTAAGGGTGATTCCTCAAGTAGGATCTTACATTATTATTATTATTAGCACCGCGTCTTACTACCCATTCGGGTTATATGCAAGGATCTTACAGCTGATAGCAAAAATGTTTGCCTCATTTTCTCGGACCCTACTTACTCAGCTCATCCCATGTAACGTCCTTGGTTTTTCAATACCAGATGAATGTATGAGAAAATAAGTACATTATTTGAAATTTTGACGGAGCTCATTTTACAATCGGAAGTTTCACAAGGTGCAAACTCCAGTGGGGGTTCAGTTAATCCTAGGGGTTTCGGACCCCCCGGACCCCCACATTTCTATGCCCTTGAATTGAGCTTTAAAAACAAATGAATAAGGCTAAAAAATACATAATTTCGTTGTTTGTGGAACTTTACCAGATACTTTATTTGACAAACATCTTAAATTATATAACCCATTTCCGTATTTTTAATTAATTGCTATTGTCACCCGATTCGGTAACCGAATGGTCTAAGGTGTGACTCTTACTAAAAATGGAGTGGCAATGATGGGCAGACAAGGGTTCAAATCCTAGTAAAGTGTACAGTGGGTGGTTTTTTTCCCTAAATGGTTTTACTCTCTCACTCCACTCAAATTATGGTTCACTTCCTCTCTAATCAATATTATTCATACCTAACACATCAGCGTAGTTAATTCATTCGTGGTGACGTATATGTAAATTAATAACGTTACATTTATATGAAATATTTAAGTTATTCTACATTAATATCCCTAATTATCTAAGCAGAAAAAAATTATTTATATGTCCAAACTGAATGTTATTGTTATTATTAGGTTATTTTCAGAGAGCCATAGTAATGTCTGGCAGTGTTTTGTCTCCGTGGTCAAGAGTTGAAGATCCATCTAAGAGCTCTAGAGCCATAGCTCGCAGTCTAGGCTGTTTGGCAGAAACCTCTAGAACAATACTTCAGTGTCTGCGATCTAAGTCCGTGGAGGAATTACTACGTGCATTCGAGATGCAATATAAAGTAAGTATTAAATATAGTAAAATTTAGAGTAGACTAGAATAATATATTATCTTATTCCGAATAGGTAACATTTTGTGGAGGTAGCAATTACAAGAAAAATAGAAATAAATTTCTCTCGCTATGTGGAGAGGTTAATCTGCAAGTTTGTTTGTTTGTATGTTCGAGATGAATACGCGACAAATGGTCCCAGCGACATTTCGTACCACTCAGGGGGATTTCTACCTGATGTTACACCCCACTCTGTTACTTTTTATTTACGACCATTAATAAGATAAAAGGTAGCGGGAGTAAGCAATGGAACACGTGACAAGGGAAATTATTAGCAATATTTAAAAGCAACAATATGAACGGTTTATTCAAAACAATAACATTAGAGCAGAAAACTTTACATGGTCTCATTAATCAAACTGAGATGTGTTGAAAACCAAACAAATAGATAATTACTTCATATCTTTAATTCGCGCAGATAACTTAAGAGAAAGTTATAAAACTCATAATATATCCAATATTCAAATGGGTCAGTCTTGAAGGGACAGAAAAACCCGTAACGTTAAATTTAGTACAATAAATCAAAACTATTAATATCCATCAGGAAAATACATAAGGACTAAATAAGGGCCTTATAGGCACCTTTAAAACGTTACCAAAGTGTCTTTTTCATACCTAAGAATAAAGACTTCAAAAACGTTAACTTTACATGTTAACTTTCAATAATAAACTTTAAATTATGCGAGAGTTTGGCTAACAGACTTTAGTCAAACTCCTCCGGGACTATCAGATATTGACACAATATTAGGATAATGAAAACAATAACCCTACTAGTAAATAATAATGAAAATATCATATTAGAAGCAAACCATAGAAAAAGATTAGAAAATATACTAAAGATAATTAATTTCATAATTAATCAAAATGATCAGAAAATTACTTTACATTAAACTATATTTCAAAATACAAACAAAAAATAAGAAACGCTACCTTAATGTTTACAAAATAATTACTATTATCCACAATTTCAAAACAATTTACATTTAACTCGTTCAACTCCAAGTCAATTAACAATTGTGGCTATCTAAACGGTTTAACACTCCAAAAGACTCTAGCACCCAAGTGGCGACAGACAAAATATAGAGCCTCATATCAAATTTAATGGCCAGGTAAAAATTAATAGATTTAGATAATAGAAAAATTACAACACCTAACACGGCTGACACTAAGAGTTAATTTTAAATCAGAGTCCAATAAATAAATCACCATAGTTAAAATTCTGATGAAGATATAATATATAAATGTTTTATCCTGACATTGTCTAGGTCCAAGATAATGTTCCTTGGTCAAGCGTTGAAATCAAAAAGTCATTTTAGCATACACGCAAATCACAATATATAGTGGGTTTCGTCGCAATAGAATCAAGGTGGGAGAATTGAACACACGATCGGTGACGTCAATACGGCCTACTAGAAGCTTTGGATGATCACGTAGACTATTTGTTGTCATGGCTTCCATCTGTCTTCCAAAACCGTTTCTTCAATCACCTGATGTTTTGAAAGTAGTTCATCTTTCTACCAACATAGGGCAGGTGAATAGGTGTATAGTCATTATCTAGTCGTGTCCAATACTGGCCGGCCCATTACGTGTTAGTTGAACAGGATGGAGTGGACTTCTGCTTGTTTGGAACATCGTAGCTCGCTCGGCCCACTCGTCAATTTAGGATGATAGGTGTAGGCCAGTCTTGGTGGTTGCTAGTTTCAGAAGATTCGATCGGTAAGTACACGAACAGTTTTATTATGTTGAAATTGATTATGAAGAGAGAATAATATTGTTCATAATTGTGTATCATGTTATACCCAACTAAGTGAATTACAATATAGAAGAATCCTATCGTAGGGATTCTATTAGTGTCGGTATAATTGGAGTGGGTAGTATGAATTACAGAGAGCTATGCGTAAATGTCAGCATGGGGCGGGTCATATTGTAACATAATTTAATGTAATGTTTCACTGAGAAGGGTCTACTAGTGACTTTAAAATATTTACGATGTGACAAAGGGTAACACTTGATGGAAAAGTGTACCAGACATCAGTTTTAAAGTCATCCAGGTGCATTTAATTTAATTAGTGTGTAAGATGCCTCTGATATACAAGGTCACGTCTCAAAGGAGAATGGAAATGGTAGTGGAGCGTTCCAAATATTTTAAATCTAACTTAGCCTTACCTAACCAAACCTAACCTGATCTTGCCTAACCTAACCTAACCTTATCTAACCTAACTCACTATTAAACTTACACTAACTGAAATTTTGAAATTCCCACAGGTATCTACTATTCAATAATGGAACTTGCTTGCACATTAGCTCTTTTTTTAGGCTAAATATATAGAAGTGGTACCATTTATCACATCGTAAAAATTTTGAAGTAATAAGTAGACCCTTTTTATGCAGGGTGGTACGAAATGTCACGAAGAATTGAGTGGTACGAAATTTCGCTGGTGCCATTTGTCGGGACACCGTTCGCGATATTTATATTTTCTGTTGCCTATGGGCTACACGGATCTTGTTCCAGTAACCCCTGCCCCAACCCGGAAACCCACTCAGATACCCACCCTAAGTCATCCCCCCAACCCTCAGTAAAAACTCTGTGTAAGCAATAGAATAAAAACTCTAGAGAGAAGTCGTATGAATTGCAGTGATAAAGGACTTGGTATAGTATAACCCTGCGTGTAGCCTATCCATACCCTTGACTGGCTGTAAAGATCACTAAAATAACTCAAACCTATGTATTCGTTGTTCAGTTACTCTTCAACTGATGGATTTTATTTCTATAATTGTTTATAAATAGTGGTCTAGCCCCCCACCCTCCCCTCAGCCATAACAGCCCGGCAAACCATACAGCTAAACGTGTTGAAATAAAATAAAAATCCATTACCATGGTGATTTTTTTAAAAATATTTATTATATTACGTTAAATATTGAATTTTAATAATTATAGAATAAAATAATATAGATTCATAGCATTAGTAATGCATTAATAATACCTTTAATACGATATATGTTCTTAGATAATTACCTTTTTATGAAAGGAAAACAATATTCATATTGGGAATGCCAGGCCTCCACCGTGGTTCGGATTCCACATTAAACTGTAGGTCCTTCATTTTCATCTCACAATCACCCTACCATTACACATTAGCGTAAGTGCGTATAACCCAAACGGGTAGTAAGGCGCGGTGCTAATAATAATAATAATAATAATAATAATAATAATAATATTCATATTAATTAGTAGGCCAAAAAAAGTAATTATAGTAACCAAAACTAATATATTTTTAATATTCGATAAAAGTTTAAGCATTTCCAGTAAAAAAAAATCGTGCACTATATTTTCAATATAAAAGGGAGACAATATTCAAATTAACTTATTCACTTAATGGCTTATTTATTATTAAAATAGTAAACATAATATTATAGATTGCAAAACTTTACAAAATTGTTTATTTTATTATATTTTACAAAATGTTCAGCTCCTATGATTTTTCTGCCCTAGGCTAGCCTCCTGAACCCTCCTGTAAATCCAGCACTGGATAAACCTGAATCCCAGCGAAAAATTCATATTTTATACTTGCAGGATGGACACACACTATTATTATTTCCTGTTAAAAGTTAAAACCCAATAAAAGTATCTAACATGATTGCCAAATCAGTTGCAAATACAAATAATAACTGCATAATACATCAGTGGCAGCTGGTGATCTAAAAACTAGGGTGTTCACAAAATTAAAATTGCAATGAAGAATATTTTGCAAGTATTTACATATTTATTTTGATTATATCAAGACAGTAGCAACATAAATATATGGGTCCATATAAAATTTAATTAGACAAACATAGCACATTCACACTTATAAATAATTGCATTCTTGTGGAAATGTGAATTTTTGTGCTTTTAATTTATCTATCTGCTATGAGATAGTCTGATTATCACTACATTGTTCATGTATTTAACAGTTTACAAAACAGCAAGCAAGGTAAACAATACAAAGAATTGCTTGTATGACGGCCACATGATCAAGAATAATTTTAGTCAATGTTAACTTAGAATTTGCATTTGTAATAGCATGTTTTGTTTTGCATACTTTTTCAATTAAATTTGGTTTATCACATCCTAGTCTTTTAAATTATTATCCTATCCAGATAAATTAATTTATCGCTATTTATAATATATTGCATCGTATTCATTTTTAAAGAAATATAACGAACAGAAAACTCCGATGTTATGTTTAATTACGAATTCATTAAACTAATATGCAATTTATAAAATGAAAACAAAAATGATTATATATATGGCGACAAGTTTTAAACAAAATATTTTGGTTTTAACTTCACTACCTAATTAACAATCAAAAGAAATACATTTACATAAATGCTTAGTTACCTACTCTCTACTGAACAGTGACTGGACTCTTGAGGGCTGTGATAAGGGGGCGATATTTAAAACACTAAAGTGTTCACAGTAATGGTTACATCTCCATAAGAGCTACGTAATTATGTCTTGCGCATATCTAGTAGCGCTTCAACTGTAACACGCTCACGCCGTGTTACCAAACTGACCACAATTCTTTATCTCCCGCACTCACACACGACAAATCTGCCAACATTACATCAGAAAGGCAGTAGTCACAACAGAAGAATGTGATTGTTTATATAAATAAATCATTACATATATATAGACAGAAAATAATATTTAAAATAATAATATTATATGATTGTAATCAAAATAATGTGTGTCCACGTGCACATTGTGCTCATATACACGAGCCGCCACTGTAATACGTCCCAATCTTAAGTCCAAAGAGAAATTATGTTTATATTTGGTAGGTTGTTCCATTTTCACATTCGTAGGTAAATCGTATTTCTTTGACATATAAAAACCGGACATAGGAAAATTTCCACATCTTTATTTTAATTGATCTTACATTTACATTCAGACAAATAAATGACTTTTCCCACTAAACGGCAGATAATACACCGGAGTAGCAACAAGACGAGTCGAACCAAGAATAGATCGTGAACTAGGTCAGTGACCCTGTTCTTCTTCTCGTACCACGTGACGTCGATCGATGGGGGTGGCTACAAAGAGGGGGTGCTCAGTTGTTTGCCTATTTATAAGCGTTTGTAGAGCTGTTCAAGATGGACAAGTTACAACAGCTGGTAAATATTGTTGACGCCGTGCAGACCGTAAAATTGTGTAATCTAACCATAGATCAAAAGTACTCGGTGGATAAATTAAAAGCGGTCAATACAAAGTTCGGGAGACGCCTAATAGCCTATCTAGACGGTGACTTTTGTGTATTTTTACCCTGTCGTTTTGGTACTCTAAAAGATGAAGACGTGTATGAGCTTAATAAAGAAAAACTGGTATTTACCTGCGCCGGAGTAAAACCCGGTTCACCTACCATTGTGAACTTTGAACACGTTTAAGAGACGCTACAGTTAACAACAACAACAACATTGGGCAGCTGGGCAGTTAATACATGTGCATGGTGGACCCTAAAAACCATACAGCACGTTTAGCTCTCAGGTATGATCACCATGCTTAGAACTGGCTATATTAATTCAATGTTTGCGTAAGTGTTACGAAACACTACCATATATCATAAGCGGTGTTCTTATACGTCACACACTCCAAGTGATTGTCCGAGACTCGTATAATTTGTGACTTACACTTGCGATCGGCTTTCCGAAGCTTGTCCAGCTCATTTTTCTTTTCCATCTTTATTTCAGCATTATCACTGGACGCAATCTTCACCAAGTCCCAATAGTCGCCTTGAATAAAGGGCAACAAATCGATCTCATCTAGAAGAGTTTCTACCCGAAACTTCCAGTTGTCGAAATAAGTGCTGTTGAAAAGTGGAATTCTGTACGTTTTGTCTTCTTCTAAAACCATTATGGCGATGGTTATTGGTAATGGCGTCACAACAACAAGCAAACACGTAGAATTCACGCGTATTACTACGCACACTTGACTTATAACTTGACCCGTCCTAAAATCCACAAATCTTCACAAGCCTGGGCCCATAACCTGTCAGAGTACACAAGTTTATAGAAATAATTAACAGTACATGCTGTAACTAAGAACATGACTCAACCGTTACACAGGTTTATAAGCATGGACACATATCAGTTACTAAAACGAACAACACATTTAACAGTGGTACAAACCTAAACTAGAATATCCCCACATCGAATTACCTATTTTAACATATTAAAGATTCCTTCATCCGCATCGAGTGTATTAAGGGAGGCTTTTTCTAATAGGCTTTCCATTCTCCCTTCGTGCAAATTTGGGTACACTTCCTCTAATTTTGGTTTGAAATTGTTAAAATATATCTAAAATAAAACTTATTTTTGTTTGACATGTTTATGACATATTTATTAAATTAATCTTGTTACCCTCTCCCAAATACACAAGTCTATATTATTGATCGATTGTTTTAAAATATTTGATTCAAGGTCCCCATAATTGTATATGATATTACATAAGAATTTATGTAAATTTATTATATCAACAAAATAAAGTTGAGACCAGATTTAAATGATTTTTAAAAATAAAACCTTTGGTTTGTATTCCATTTCTATTACATCAAAATCAGAAAAGATAGATAAAACTTTAATAGTGAATTATTATTATTATTATTATTAGCATCGCATCATACTACCCATTCGGGTTATACGCACTTACACTAATGTGTAATGGTATGGGTGATTGTGAGATGAAATGAAGGACCTACAGTTTAACGTGGAATCCGAACCACGGTGGAGGCCTGGCATTCCCCACATTCAAATAGTGAATTAATTTTGATACTTTTCCAACAAGCAAACTTGTCATGTTTAGATTGCTACTTTCTCACAGTATTTGAATATACTGGGAGTTACGACTTGGCATGCATCCTACTATCATAACACATAATTTATAAATAAAAATGAATATGTTCGATCTTGTGTAGGAATTTGTTATCATACCTTCATCAAATTTAGTTAAAGCTACCGATGTAATCTAGCCAATGAAACTGTTTGAAATAATAATAATAATAATAATATACTTGTTTATTCTTTCTACTCATTTTATATTTGTATATAGTATATAACTCAAGCAAATAATTTATTTTGCTATTGCTATATTAACTACACATGTTTAATCAATAAAGCTTAACATTTACAAGTCCACGCTATTTAATATTCCATTCTGGCAAAGTTGTCACATGTATTTTGATATATCTTCGTTGTCTTTGAATATCCAAGGACTTCCACACAACATATTATAGGAATTTTTTTAAATAATAAAAATATTTTCTTACTAGTTTTTTTCATTGAGAAACAGTATGTAATTGATTTAATTTAAAACATTCATAGCATACAACCATGACAACATAAAGTAGATTTTATTGACAAGCAACTAAATGATTTAGGTATTGCGACCGTTACGGGTAATTAAGTTGAAAATTTAGCGTACAACATGAACTATATTATTGTGATAGCAAGAAAAACATATAATCATTATTCAACCTAATAAGAAAAAACAAGAGAGAATATAATATCTTCTACCATCTAGAAAAAGAGTAGGAATCACCTACAAAACAGTTCAGGACATGCTGAGAGGCACTAGAACGCATATTGACAATGTCTTCAAAGTTTTTATCCGGCATTCTTACTCTGCTACAATGCCTCAAAAACAATAACGTTCAGTATATTGCTGTCCTCTTCCGTCCGATAGCACCATGCTATAATTTTTGTCTTTCTCAATCTCGTTTAAGCATTTGACACGATTATATTTGTCTCTCTCGATCCGGTCTAATGCCCTGCACAATACTTCCTCGTCCCAACCCTCATCCTGGTGAATCTCTGGGGGTGGATTGGAAGTCGTGTGATGACATTAATGTTTGTGAAGGATAAGGCTTGAGAACTTTACCTATGATCTCTTACAAATGCTACATTTAAATGACATAATTATCGCTGTAGATATATGATATACCGTAGCTAAAGAACTGGAGTAAATAAATAAACCTGTCCGTGTCTTGTGAGAATAAAATCACTCGTCACTTAGTAAGCAAAGTCATCTACTCCAAAACTAAGCTATCTTAATGATATTATAAACTGTTTATACATGTTCTCTTCTCAAAAAATAAACGCGAAAATATTCCACCAATCTGTCTCTGGTAGCTCAGATGACGTCACTTTTCAAGAAGAATAACGTAGTGAAATAAGGCTACGGCAACATAATGTATTCAGTGAGCACGCATAGCTTCTTAACGCAATTTTAAACATTACACTTTGTCCATCGAGATAGGTCATACCATACAGCGTGGTTTTTATTTTAATCGCTTACAGTCCAAATAATAGGCCTACTCTGGAAGGAAGATGTTACCGAAACTTCCCAAACCAATGATGCAGTCATCGGGTGTTTCACCCATAATTTTAACATTTGAATAACTTTTGTAAATTGTTAATTCCTCGAGATTTCTGGGTTCTTCTGATTTTACCTTGTCCTCAGAGGACGTATCCATTGGTGATGAGTACACAGGAAACTCTGGTGTTGGGTACGCAGGCAACTTTGGCGGTGGGTACACATGTGACTCAGGGGTTAGTGGCTGTGGCTGCGGAGTCCTGAAGGAGGGTGCGTTATAGCCCGGGTGGGGCTTGGGCAACTCTGACACAACGCCCCCCTTTGCGGAAATTTTACACTGCACATGTCATATCACACAAGTATGACTCCTCGATTCTCTCGTAGGGTAGTACTTCATTCGCTCTTATCATTTGGCAGGGAGAGTCGAAGAATTTGATGTAACCTCACTCCTGTGCTACACCTCCGTCGTATTTAACTATTTTGTAAAATACGTGTATATCTTTCACAATCACACCATGAATATTTTCTGCTGTCATATAGGCAAGCCCCACAATCGTATGACCCACAAACATTAAATAAATACATCCTGTTCTAAGCATGGTGAGCGTACCCACACGCAAAACGTGTCGGATGGTTTACTGAGTCTTTAACTTGTCCACTGTATTAAATACATAGTAATATTTCACTAAACAGTTGCAATTCGCTAGTACACGTCTTTAACTTAGGCACTGATGCTAAACTTGTTCTAATTCCCGTTGAGTAGTGTTGCCTGATGTTGTTGTTAACTCCTAACACTGCTTAATGCTGCTGCTCGTCTCTTAAACTCGTTCAAATTTAAAAATGAAAGGCGTACCGGGTTTTACTCCAGCATAGGTAAATACCAGTTTTTCCTTATTAAGTTCCCACACGTCTTCATCTGATAGAGTACCAAAATGACAGGGTAGAAATAGACAAAACTCGCCGTCTAGATAGGCTATTAGGTGTCTTCCGACGTTTGTGTTGACATTCTTTAACTTATCCGCTGAGGACTTTTGATCGACGACTAGATCGTACAATCTTACGACCTTCAGGGAGTCAACAATATTTACCAGCTGCTGCATCTTGTCTATCTTGGTCAGCTATATAAACGCTTATAAATAGTCGTACCAAGTGATCCTTCTATGTATACACCCCCTCCCCCACTGATCTACGTTTCGTGCTTTTGCGGTGGTATGAGATGAACAGGGTCAATGACCTCATGCACTAGCTTATGGTTTTAAGATAATGATCTATTCCTGTCACGACTTGTCCAGCCGCCAGACTGGAGTCAGTTTTGAGCCATTAGGAGGTTTACCCATGATTATTTCTTTCTCGACCTGTCGAGGTGTCTTGTGTGATTCATCACCCATTCATTCCTGTCTCGACTTGTCAAGCCGTTAAACTGGCCGCTGGTTATGAGTCATCAGGGTTGCAACAGAAAGATGACGTTACCAGGAAAACCAATTACCACATAGAGGGGGAGGGTTGCGACATCATCCATTCCTGTCTCGACACTTAGAGCCACCAAACTGGCTCCAGGTATGAGTCATCAAGACGGCAAATGCTGGTATACATCCTGACTGGTTCTTTTTTGTCCTCAAAGGGTTGCCAAGCTTTAACTGATAAACCCATTTGATTTTGCCTTATTCAGAAGTATTTTTTCAATCTCGCTCCATGCAAATGCGGGTGCACTCAACAGCAGAAATTAATCATTTGCTTGGGTGTCGAGTGATATGAACATTCTTACAGGATTTAGTGATACTAAAAACGCCTTCTGCTCTCGGGTTTGGCAACTACAGATCATGGGAATAGTTTCGGTTCAAATCCCTGTTGGGGTGAACTGTTGGTAGTTTTCCCACCAGGTAGATGTCAGAAGGTTTTCAATTTCGCTCCACGCAAATGCGGGTGCGCTCAACAGCGGTAAGGAAACATTTGTTTGGATGACGAGTGGGACGACCTTCTAACAGGTATTAGTGGTGCTAAGAAATCCTCCTGCTCTCGGGTTTACCAGCTACAGGACATGGGGGGAGGTTGGTTTCGAATCCCTACTGGAGTGAATTGTTGGTAGTTCTCCCGCCAGGTAAATGCTGGATCATTTCTTTCAAATTCTTCCTTAATAATTCCTACCACATTATCTTAAAACTTATATAGACGTTTTGCCAGAACGGATGCAGGCAATTTTAAACACCATATTCTTCTCTCAGGTTTGGAAACTACAAGGCATGAAGAACCCGGCGAAAGATATTGGGTTAGTATCTATGTTGGTATACTGGTGGGGCACGCAATCTAAATGTAAAGCTTATCTAGTTATGCTTTTCCGACGGGGAGGGTGGGGGCATGGTTGGGTGCTCGGATCCCTGCTGAGGTGTACTGTTGGTAGTTCTCACAAAATGGTTTACCACTCTCCCTCCACGTAAACGCTGGAAAATTTCCTTTATATTCTATCTAACTCCTCCCTACCGCATTATCTACGCAAACTACCACCAAAGGCTTATATTGGTATGGCGGATACCTACATCCGTACATGCCAACCGTAGATATCAAACAAAACAAATTTTGGGTGGGTTTTTTCTGGAGACCAGTCTTTAAATGTGGATTATAAATCACTGTTAGGCTTCTATTTGGATAGAGGGCCCTAATTGTGTATAACCAGGGTTGTGTCAATGCTCTCTAGTTGCGATATCACACGAGGGAGAGATGACGTCACCGGGGAAGACCTATTGCCACATGGAAGACCAATTAGTAGATGGAAATAAACTTATGCAACATTGAAGGAGGGACAGTGGACACCCGGTCGTTAAGGCTGTGCAAGAGTGATAATATTTTCTTTTCTTTTCTTATTTTTATGGTTGTGAGCCTTTTTAATAGAATAAAAATATTAAAATAAGTAATAATAGAGCAAAATTGTTATGTATTTTTTGCTTAAATAGTTATAATGATTAATTTAACTTAATAATACTAATTCGTATCCAAGTATTAAGTAATACAAGCAAAAGCCTTAATTTTTTTTTGTTTATGTACGGATGGTATAGCACTATATGGTAAACATATTTTAGGCACGGTCTGTACCATATTTTTCAACATATTAATTTTTATTTAATAAATAATGAAACTGAATCGGCGGCAGACTTTCTCATTCTTTTACAAATAAATTTCCTACTAGGAAACTACTTTGTATTTTGAAATTAAATTTAACTCTCCTTATTTAGCAATAAATACTGGTTCATTTGACGTTTTTCATACAATCGTTAC
>CABFVZ010000773.1:272663-310762 GCA_902151445.1 Timema monikensis | reverse complement strand
ACTTTAGGCCAAATGACTTTAGGCCAAATGACTTTTAGGCCAAATGACTTTTAGGCCAAATGACTTTTAGGCCAAATGACGGGTACTCGTAGAAGGACCCCTCCAGATAACAAAAAAAAAATCTAATGCGGAGTTGGAGAAATGAAGGGAAGAAGGGAGAGTTTCCTAAACTGATAAAAACAAATTCTTCTCCTTGTGGGATAAAATTAAAATTTAACAAAGAGTTTTAGGGACTATTAGGGTTTACAAATAAACATTAATCTCTAAAAAATCACTCCGAATATCAAAATTAGTATTATATAGTCTCTCTTTATAAGTGGGGGTGAAATGGGGAGGCTTAGAAATTTCCTAAACTAAAGGAATAAACTCCTTATCAGTGTGATAGATGATTGAAAAATGTCAATGAAGTGTAAGAACTTTGCCAAACTGCAATGAAGGTTTGAAAATACTTAAATTTCAAAATAAAAGTCTAGAAAATTGAAAAGTGTTCCCTTAAAGGTTTCCAAAAATATAAAACACCTATAGGTATGGTAAATGATTTAATTTTTTTATTAAATATAAAAGAAAGAACTCAAATAACCAAATGAGTTTGAACATTTAAAATTTAAATTTAGTTACGGGAAATGATCAGGGCTGGCCATTTTCAAAACTAAATTCATCAACCCATTATTGGCGTGATAATAAAATTAAATTAGGAGATATGGTAAATAGAACACTCCAAAATCAAAACAATTCTAAAATTTTAAATTAAATTAAAAGGGATTGTGCTAAAATGGGGAATGAAAAGAAATTTCAACACTTATAGAAAACAGCATCTTTCAATATTGTAGAAAACAAAAATTTTGCAGATAACTAGGAAACATGATTTTTTTTAATTAAAAAAAAGAAAATCCTTCGTGAATCTGTTAGAAAATTTAAACACTTTCAAAAAATTAATAAAACCACTATAGATGATTAAAAATAAAATAAAGTGAAAATTTGAAACTTCAAAATTGATTGAAGAAATTAACAATTCATGACTAATTGAATAAAAAAACTTCTAGGTGTGGAATAAAATTGAAATTTGTCATCTAGTAAGTAAATATGCCTGACCGGATAACCAAATGATGTCTGAATAAATGGAATTTCAAAATTGAAAACTGAGAAATCTAAGAGCTCGAAATTGATACGAGTATTTTCTATGTCGTTGAAAACTGAAATTTTTCAGGCACGTTAAAGAACCAAGATAACCAAATAAATATTAAAATTTCAAATTTAGAATCTGGAAACAAAAAATGGTTGGAAGGCAGGGGCTTAGATTAACTTTAAATCCCTCCAAAGCTATTAGAAAACCTATCTTTCATAGTGGAAGAAAATTTAAATTTTTAAAATTGTTTAAAAATCACCCAAGATAGCATAACAATTGGGAAGTGTGGAATTTAACACTCCAAGTCCAAGAAATATATGAACGTTGGGGAAGTAGGGGCTCTAAATTTCTAAACTATTCGAGTTATTTTATTGCTTAGGCAAACATTGCGTTCGTCTATGCACTTATTTTGGGTCTTAGATAAGATTTTTTCAAAGATTTAATTTATTTATTGTAATAATTGGGATTGTCATAGCTTGTTCAAGATTGTACAAGGTGGAACTTTAAATCGTTGGTTGTTGATTATTGAACGTCCTAATTTGATATAGTTTTGATGCTGATTGCCCGCTTACCCGTGCGAAGAACGGATCAAACGGCTAGTAAAGTATAAAATATAATATAATATAATATAAAATATAAAATAGCGGTGACCTGGTGGTCCAGGGGTAAGGTGTCAGACTTCTATGCTGGCGGCCGGGGTTCAATCCTCGGTCCCGGCACAGATTTATCTGANTTGAACGTCCTAATTTGATATAGTTTTGATGCTGATTGCCCGCTTACCCGTGCGAAGAACGGATCAAACGGCTAGTAAAGTATAAAATATAATATAATATAATATAAAATATAAAATAGCGGTGACCTGGTGGTCCAGGGGTAAGGTGTCAGACTTCTATGCTGGCGGCCGGGGTTCAATCCTCGGTCCCGGCACAGATTTATCTGATTACCAAACCCTTCCTTCACCTCTGACAAGATATCTTGTGAATGTGGGGAATGCCAGGCCTCCACCGTGGTTCGGATTCCACGTTAAACTGTAGGTCCTCCATTTCATCTCACAATCACCCTACCATTACACATTAGCCTAAGTGCGTACAACCCGAACGGGTAGTAAGACGCGGTGCTAATAATAATAATAATATAAAATAGCATCAGTAAATACGATTGCCAATTATTTCAAATCTGAATAAAGAACATTTGCCAAAGGCGCAGCTAGGATCTGATGTTTTCCGTTTATTTTATAATTCATAATTGTAAAATTTAACTGTCGTTATTGAGTGTTCATAATATTATTAGTGTAAAAAAAATGTATGAGGGCTGCTACATGTATTTTTTCTGGTGCAAGAACTCCTTTGATTTAAAAAAGTTTAGGAACCTCTGGTTTAAATCACTACTAGCCAGTGACGGCAGTAGAGCTCGAAGATGAAAATAGAAACTTGTTTTAAAATGTAAAATTAATATATATATATATATATATATATTATAATTGATTTTAAAATGTTAAACTAAACATATATATATATATATATATATATACACAGTAGGGCCCCTGTATCCGCTGATTCAGTATCCGCGCTTTATCATTGCACAATTTTATTTACTTGTAATTAAATAAAAAATTGTTTATAAGTCACAATGCCTAAACCATCACCCCCCCTTCATCCACTCATCATGGGAACAGGGCTACTATATCACCATCATTATCATCATCATCATCATCATCATCATCAGTGATCGTTGTAACAAGAAGAATGGAAAATGAAATAGTAAGTACGCTGTAGTGTACAGTATACGTTATTATTATATATTTTATTTAATGTTGGCAATGTCTTCCTGTGAATATTAACTATCATTTAAACTTCACCGTATTTATGTGTGTTACATGAATATCACATTATATAATAGTTTGATATTATCCGCGGTAGATCTAGGAACGTATTTACCCGCGGATATGGGGGCCCTACTCTACATAAATCTATAATAATCTATATATAATATTGAAAGCACTGACTGACTGACTGACTGACTGACTGACTGACTCATCACTAATTCTCACACTTCCCACAAAGCTAGAGGGCTGAAATTTGGCCCAGGCGTTCCTTGTAAGCTAATTATGAAAAGTAAAGATGTTTTATTCATAGGTTTTGTGACTAAGGAGGTGAAATCGGGTTAGCTACCATAATCAACAATATTGCTTTATAAACTCTTTTTACGCGTTTAGAGGGTATCAAACCGATAAGTTTGTTCTAATAATGACCTCTAAAAATATATTCATTATTTTAACCCCATAGATGCTTCAAAGGTGGAAAAAAATAAATACAAACAATTAACTAAAAAATGTAATTACGTTTAAATATACAACTCCAAGCGACGGTAGATATCTGTAGTTTATATTTTGATGAATTTGGGGTGTTTGTAGTGTCTGTGTGAATGAGAGAGCCCAAGGGCTTCAAACAAAAATTAATCATTTTCATCCAAAAATAAATAATAACACAATATCCCGTGAAAAGAATGGGCATTCAGCTAGTATGTGTGTACATAAATGATAAACACTTTCTATTTATTTTCAAAATGGTTCAAAATATCAACCAATTTGCTTTGCATTTCTCAACAATCTTAAGGAAGCCTACATTTTATTGTTAATCCCACATAGGTTCGTTCTAGTCGTAATATCGATCTTAACTTTGAGAATTAATGGTAGTTTGTAAATGTCCAAGACTTTGCTGTTTTTTGCTTTGTAGTTTCAGAAACTGTACACGTTTGCTGCGAACCTATTTATGAGTCAGCTAATAATCCGACTTCGACGAAAATGATTATTAACCTCGGTCTAGCGGCATGAGCTATTATCGCGAGTTTCTCTTTTATTCTTGATTCGTTGCCTCTCCATTATTCCTTCTCGTACTTATGATATAATCGAATTATTTTATAAAGAACTTTTTAGTACGAATACATATAAATGACAAAATAAGTTGGCAGAATTGTCAAAATATAGCTATATTTATTTATCAGTTTTAGTATAGACACAAGATTTAGTTTTTTAAACTGATATATGCAGAGTGTTTGGAAATTCATAGCCCAAACTGCACATATAGCTTGTTTGAACCAAAAAAATACAAAATCCCTATACACTTACATCCTGGAAACTATGTTAATACCATTAAATTGTGTTCAAAGTTTCGGCGTACAGTGCCGGGAGAGCAAAGCTGTTCAAGCATGCTTGTACAACAGGTTGCGTAGGAGTTTGGCGCGCAGCACTACAAACCTCCACACTTGAAGCACAGCAGCAGAACATACCACAATTAATATTAAACAACACACCCGTCCAGCTAAAAATCCGAATACATTCTGAGGGTCATCATTAACTGTCCTACATCACCGAAAGTGCTTGCATCATCACATTTGCAGTGTCATCCGCCTAACTCATATGAAACCTGTTGTACACGCATGCTTGACAGCTTTGCTATCCCGGCCCTGTACGCCGAAACTTTGATCACAGTATTATTATATGTATTAGCATAGTTTTTCCGAATGTAAATGTAGAGGGATTTTGTGTTACTTTTGGCCCTAACAAACTATATGTGCAGTTTGGGCTATGAATTTCCAAACACCCTGAGGTATATATGTATGTATATATGCATATCTATCTACACAGATATAACAATCCTACTATAGATGCGAAGTTTAACTTTCCGTCATATTTACGCGTTTATGTGAACATTTAGAATATGTTTCTATTCAGCCTGTAAAAACAATATTTCAGGAACTACGAAAGGCAGAAAATGTGATATTGTTTCTTACCATTTAAGTCAAACACGGGGAAGGTTAGCTGTTTGGTTAGTATAACTAACTACTATCTAAGGAGATAGAATTCTAACCTTGATCCCCCGTCACTGACAATAGAGTCTTGAAATCTAGTTTGTGTTCTATGCATACTTTGTCGATTTATAAAGCTGTCTGCAATCTTGTGCATCCTTTGTTGGTAGCTAACCGTTGTATGCATTAGATACATTCTTTATTGGTAGATAAACGTTGCCTAAACTCTATGCATCATTTGTGTACAGTGCATTTACATTTTAACTCTGCACTATATTCATCATTTGTTGATAGCTAAACGTTGTATGCATTCGATACAGTCTTTGTTGGTAGATAAACGTTGTCTAATCTCTCTACAACCTTTGTGTAGATTTAAATGTTGTCTGCACTATGCACGTTGTTAGCTAGACGTTGTGTTCATTACATGATCCTTTATTGATAGGTTGGTTAACACTGTCTGCAATCGATGCATCGCTATTAGTAGTTTAACTTTATCAACATCTATATAAAATTTTATTTGTATTACACGTCTTACTACCCGTTCGGGTTATACGCACTTACGCTAATGTGTAATGATAGGGTGATTGTGAGATGAAATGGAGGACCTACAGTTTAACGTGGGATCCGAACCACGGAGGAGGCATGGCATTCCCCACATTCCTCCCAAGTTGTGATTAATGCACGTCTTGTCAGAGATGAAGGAAGGGTTTGGTAATTAGATAAATCCGTGCCGGGGCCGAGGATTGAAACCCGGACCCCAGCACATAAGTCCGACACCTTACCCCTGGACCACCAGGTAACCCTACATTTTATTCATCTTTACTTGGTAGTTAAGTTTTTCCTACATCTGTAAATCCTTTCTCGGTAATGTAACGCTGTCTAAAACGATACATTCCCTTCATGGAAAGCGCAAGTTTTCTCCGTTGTGTTTACTGTTTCTTAGTAACCTTAGAACTGTTTCTTAGTCACGTGTTCCCCTCGTTGGACTCTCAATTCTACCGCAACGACCCCTATGTTTATCCTGTACTGCTGTTGAGTGATGGGAGGTCACCACTGAACGTGGCTATGACTTTATAGGTGTGTCCCGAAAGGAGCAGCACGCTACAAACCAACGCGTCACTTCCGGGTCTCTAACTGATCGTTTTTACATTATGTATTAGCCATGACGTCATTCGAGGGCCAGGGTTCACGTCTAAGCTAGATTACCTGTACTTTGAGATTTAATTGATATTTTTAATTACCCCTAGAGAGACGTTATCTTAGATCTATCTTGGGTTTGATTAAATACATTAGAGCGGAGATTTGATTTATATGAATTTACAAAGCGTTCCGTTAAAAGCAAAGACATGTTATAATTTATATTTGTATATGTGTGTGTGTGATTTCTTAAAAGGTTATATGATCAAAGAAAATGTCATTAAATACGTAAGGCTATCTCACACTGATTTCTGTGCGGAGCGGTATTTTGCTTAAAATAGTTATGGGCACTATCGAATCATGAAAACTATATTTTCCAAACTATCGAATTACCATTCGATAGTTTTCAATCAATATCTACTAAGAGAATTTTGTATAATAGAATAGACTATATGAAAAAAAAATATTTTTTTTTAAATTTTACTCGTACGTATGATGAAAAGAGGATAATTCATAATGGAAGTTTAGTTGAGGCCTGCTTTCTAATAATAACTTTAAGAGAAATGTATATTTATCTATGAATAACAAGAATAACATTAGAATCCATTAGCACGACTGTTTCTCAACAAGGTAGAACAATATAGGCCCTACTGCTCCCCAAATTTGTACCTTAAGGAAACTGATATTAGATATAAACATGACAAGTAAAACATTCAAAACAGTAAGGTTGATTATTGATCGGTGTATGACTTTGAAAACATTGCATTCGAATAATGTGTAAATGATCGAAAGCTTTGATAATCTAGTACTATAAAATTAATCAATATTTCGAATCAATAGTATCTGTCAATAGCATAAATTTTACCCAACCAGTGTTGTCAACTCACATCAAAATCCTGCCAAAATAGATCCAAATTATATAATTTTCCGCTAGTTTTGAGCTAAATAAAGCTATATTTTCTAATGCACCGCATTATTCTAAACAAAGGAGATTAGGCCTTGAAATTATGCAGTAAAATCTAAAGTTCTACGTTAAATAGTAATCAATACATGCTTAAAATCCCTTATGCAACAGAAAAATAATATTCACTCTAAAAATTGAAAGAATATATTTTTTGGAGCCCACTTAAAAATAGATAGCAGTGGATGCACTAATCCCAAAATATTTATTTATTTATCTACCCTGCACCAACAATACTTTGAAATAAAGTAAACTTTACAAAATATTCAACAAAGTTGTTTTTTACAACTAGAAAAAAGCTACACTATAATTTAAAAAAGCTAGTCCCTAGTCGCCATTTGATTATTTTAGTCAAGACAAACTCTGAATAAAGCTATATCTAGTGGATGAAATGCCAAGTTGGCAACACTGGGCGCTAAACCGTACATTACATTGCAATTATTTACACTTAGTGCGGTGCGTGTGAACATCAGTCTGGATGCGTCGACGCATGTTTTCAAGACGACTACTGGCCGTGTAAGGGGGCGGTGTATGAGTGATTTTCGGAAAGAAAAAAAATAGCACTTGTTAGTACCTCTTTTAAATTATTCAAGCATTTAACATTCAAGTTTGGATCACTTTAGAAGCATTTTTACCACCCCAGTAATGTACCGGTAATTAGTTTATATGCGTACAGACTGAACGGGTACAATGTTTTTTTATTTAACGCGCACTTTCTCAACCGATTGATTATGTCAGATGTGTGGAATGCCAGGCCACCACCGTGGTTCGGATTCCACGTTAAACTGTAGGTCCTTCATTTCATCTCACAATCACCCTACCATTTTCACAATCACCCTACCATTACACATTAGCGTAAGTGCGTATAACCCGAACGGGTAGTAAGACGCGGTGCTAATAATAATAATGATTATGTCAGCACAAGAGAATTTCTACGAACGAGAGTGAAAGAGCATACCAATTTCCCGAGAAAGGTACTTTCATGTAACTTTCAGGGTTCTTTTACGAGCCACAATCGATATGGGACCGACGTATTTTACTTCTCCTACGAAGGAAGTTGTACTATGAATTCTTATTGCTCAAGAAAAATCCATTGACCCTCAACTGGGTTTGAACCCACTAATATCGGGACCTGAGGTAAACATTTTACCCCAAGACCACCAAGGTTAACACAGGTCCTAAGAGGAATTAAGCGGGAGGATAGAAATAATAAACAAAGCTACAAATATTAGAAAACAAAATGAAGCTAAATGAAATTGAAGTTTCAAAGTTGTATTTTAGTTTATTTATTTTTATTTGAGGTATTTGACATGTACTGTACATTATGGACCTACTTATAAACTATCTTAAATCTGGAACAAACACAATACCCAGCCCCCTGACCATTAATTCATCACTGTGAAATGATAACACCATATTAAACCAATGATAACGTTTTCAGACGTGCCAGAAATTGAACCTGAGACCCTTAGGCAAGTAAGCAGGCACACTACAGGCTGAGCTAAGGGGTTGGGCTTGTAATTTTATTGCAAATATCAGGGTTACCACATTAATTTACTGTGGCAAATTAAACACGCACAACTAAGATTCAATTAGATTATTATTATTATTATTATTATTATTAGCACCGCGTCCTACTACCTGTTCGGGTTGTACGCACTTACGCTAATGTGTAATGGTAGGGTGATTGTGAGATAAAATGGAGAACCTACAGTTTAACGTGGAATCCGAACCACGGTGGAGGCCTTGGCATTCCCCACATTCACAAGTTGTGATTAATACACGTCTTGTTAGAGGTGAAGGAAGGGTTTGGCAATCAGATAAATCTGTGCCGGAACCGATGATTGAACTCCGGACTCCAGCACAGAAGTCTGACACCTTACCCCTAGACCGCCAGGTCACCTTCTCAATTAGTTTACTTCAGACAGTATGGTCCCCTACATTTTACACCTATTTTTTTTTTCTTTAGTAACATAATATTATCATTTAAGTATTTTTGTAGCATTTTTACTACTCCTTGAATGTTGCGTTACTCTAAATAGTTTAGGATTAAGGAAACTATGGTAATTACTCACGTTAGAATCTTTGTTAAAATATGTATCTCGAAATTTTTAAATCATATAATTGCAACTAGTTTTACAATATAAGGTTTATGACTGTATTTTTATTTTAAAGCTAAAATATACAGAGAAAGTCAGCATAGCAGATATTATTTAACCATATGTGGTGTTACTGTAATATATTATTTAGTAGTGTTGTATTATTCATTTTACCTATTATGTAGTCTAACTAGATACCGTTCCCTTCATACCACAATCAGCAACTCAGCAATTAAACCAGAAGTAAATCGTACATGAAATATGTATAATATTTACCGAGTGTATGGTAAGATTCTGGAATGAAAGGCTTTTTTTTTTAAATACGTACACATTTTTTTACGACCAACATTGATAACATTTTACTATTTTATTTGTTGTGTTAGTTTATAGGTATTGATAGATAAACGAATGATAAAGATAAGTTAGACAGAACGGATTACAAACAAATAAATTTTTAGAAGAGCGGGAGAAGAAAGGCAACTTTAGAATAAATTATGTAAAAATTTGATATCATTTATTTGATGTATTCAACCTGCACTTTCTGAGCTGACTGATTATATCAGCACACAATAATTTCTATGAGCAAGAGCGAAAGGTCCTCCCACACGCCACAATCGACATGGGACCGACGGCTTTACTTCACCTTCGAAGGAAGTTGAGCTACGGATTTTTATTGATCTAGAAAAATCCATCGACTCCGGCTGGGTTTCAACCCACCACCATCGGGTCCTATGGCGAGCACTTTACCCCCAAGATTACCGAGGTCGACATATGTGTAAAATGAGAGAGAGAGACATTAATTGGGCATATAATGAGACATCAAGGTTTCCTTCATACCATCGTAGAAGGAACTAGAGAAGGAAATAAAACTAGGAATTGACAAAGGGAACGATTCATAAAATAAGTTATGTAAGAAACTGGCTTTAAGATGGGATGGAAGACAACACGAGAAAAAGCCAACATTTTTGCAGCTTTTATGGCCAAACATTTGTTTGGCAAAAACAAATAAAATATGGCTACAGTACAAATATAGAGTTTAGTTTTATTCACATGATTACCTCAACATTTCCTGAACATCTGTCAAGGATGTTCTGGAATTCAATGACACCTTTTTCTCTTCATCTAAAAAGCTTGTTATATAATTCTACCATATTCATGACAGATATTCAACAACTGTTGATATCACCGTATGAATAAAATTAAACTCTTTGTTTGTACTGGAGGAGACATTTCTTATTTAATTTTGCCAAAAAATGTTTTGCCATAAAAACTGAAAAAACACTAGACATTTATCGCGCCTCCTTCTACCCAACCTTATAAAGTATCAATAAATGAAAGAGAATGCAAGAAGAAGGGAATAATGAAGGGCTGCAGCCAACCAACCTAAAAGTTGAGGACCAAAGAAAAAGAAAATCCTTAAATGTTACAGAGGAAGATCACAACACTTGATGCATGAATATATTAAAATAATTTTTGTAACGTTAGTAACCGTCAGATACAGTATATCCTGACAGAAGTTTACTAAATACCAATTTTCAAAATGAAAGGCCTTATCTGACAGCTAAATAAGCTACCAAATTTACTTTCACGTATTCATACTTCAAGCCACATGATCTGCAGCAGTCCCTTTTGATAACTATTAATAATAGCTATAAAATACCACGGTCGTATCCAGCCAATAGGAGGCTAGAAAATATTCTAAATGATAAAAAGTTTTAGAAGCTATATGAAGTGTTTTTTATGGCAACATAACCCCCTAACTGCTGAAAGATAGGAAAAATTATGAATACTAAGCACTTCTAAAAGATATCTGAAGTGGTTTTTTATAGTAACATAACCCCCTAACTGCTGGAGGCTAGGAAAAATCGATATATTTTAACAACTCTAGAAGCTAACTGAAATGTTTTTTTTTATGGTAACCTAAGCCCCTAACTGCTGGAGGCTAGGAAAAATCGATATATTTAAACAACTCTAGAAGCTAACTGAAGTATTTTTTATGGTAATATAATCCCCTAACGGCTGGAGGCTACGAAAAATCTATATATTTTAACAACTCTAGAAGCTAACTGAAGTGTTTTTTATGGTAACATAAGCCCCTAACTGCTGGAGGCTACGAAAAATCGATATATTTAAACAACTCTAGAAGCTAACTGAAAATTTTTTTTATGGTAACCTAAGCCCCTAACTGCTGGAGGCTAGGAAAAATTGATATATTTAAACAACTCTAGAAGCTAACTGAAGGTTTTTTTTATGACAACATAACCCCCTAACTGCTGGAGGCTACGAACTATCTATGTATTTAAACAACTCTAGAAGCTAACTGAAGTGTTTTTATGGTAACATTAACCCCTAACTGCTGGAGGCTAGGAAAAATCGATATATTTAAACAACTCTAGAAGCTAACTGAAGTATTTTTTTTATGGTAACATAATCCTATAACTGCTGGAGGCTACGAAAAATCGATATATTAAAACAACTCTAGATGCTAACTGAAGTGTTTTATGGTAACATAACCCCCTAACTGCTGGAGACTAGGAAAAATTGATATATTTAAACAACTCTAGAAGCTAATTGAAGTGTTTTTTATGATAACATAACCCCCTAACTGCTGGAGGCTAGAATATATTATAAATATTAAACACCCCTATATTATTATTATTATTATTAGCACCGCGTCTTACTACCCGTTCGAGTTATACGCACTTACGCTAATGTGTAATGATAGGGTTATTGTGAGATGAAATGACGGACCTACAGTTTAACGTGGAATCCGAACCACGGTGGCGGCCTGGCATTCCACACATAACACTCCTATAAGTTCTCTAAAGTGTTTTTTTATAGCAACATAGTTCCCTAAATGCTGAAGGCTAGGAAAAATTCTAAATACTAAACACCTCTAGAAGCTCTTTGAAGTGCTTTTTATGGTAACACAGCCCACTAATTTGTACTTATGCCTTAATTTTGATTTTGTTTGAACCTTAAATAAAGCCATACATATTTTGTTCATAAAATTTCTGGGGGATTTGAACCCCCCCAAAAAAAAACCTGACTACGGCCTTATAAAATACCACCCATAATAATTATAATCAAATTTTATTAAATTTTGCCGCAATAAAATATGTTTGTATTTTCTAAATGACTCTTCCTAGGAAAATTGGACTGTGTATATAAAGGTGTGCCGCTAATAAAGGGAAAAACTCAGAATCATAAACGAAATCAAACGTTTGTACATAATTTTCTAACTGTTACTTGTCTTACTGCTTGTTCAAACTGCCCTTCGAATTGGGTATTTTCTCAATATTTTGAATATTCGATGTTTATTAAATAATTAATCAGAAATTATCTTGATTCTGGTTATAGGTTCTTTTTTCGCAAAGCATATTACCACCCATACGGTATATCCGAATTTAAACATACTAATGGTTTAGGGATGAGGAAGATATAGTTTTAGATAAAATGCAGTCACATTTGCTTAGAAATAGTGATAGACCATTCATTACATCTTCCCGAGATTCAAAACCACACCCCTCCGTTAATTGTGAGCCAAACCAGAGATGATCGCCTGTGTCCACGTGCCCACCGATACGATAAATTATTATTATTATTATTATTAGCACCGCGTCTTACTACCCATTCGGGTTATACGCACTTACGCTAATGTGTAATGGTAGGGTGATTGTGAGATGAAATGAAGGACCTACAGTTTAACGTGGAATCCGAACCACGGTGGAGGCCTGGCATTCCTCACATTCACAAGTTGTGATACGATAAAATGTGGATACTTAACCGTATTTTGAAGTAGTGCATTTTATTATACCTTAAAAATAAAATTAAAAATCCGGAACGGACATATTTCTGTTTTGGACCTTTTTTTTTTTAAGGAGTTTTAAAACAAAATCTTTTGGAAGTAATTGAATCCAGAACTACTATTTCGTTTATACCTGCCCTTCCAATCCCCGTTTCAATCCTAGCATCCACCAATATTTGGTTGATTTCTCTAATATCTGAAACGGAGTTGACTTTATGAGAACTTAATTCCGTTACCACTCAAATTGTCAGCTATCAGCACGGACACATTCTCTCCACACGCACCCCCCTCAACCCCCCTTGTCCTAGGAGTCCGCTAGACGGGTCAAGGCGTCTCGAACAATACCGATGTTGTCTCTGCTCGAAGCTCATGTAGCGCTCAGCAAGCGTTTAGAGCAATTTCTTAGAAACACGCAATATATTGAACGAGAGATTAAATATCCCACTCCATACCTTTCTCATACCCTTGAAGTGAGCCAGATACCCTACTTACTGAACCCCTGTATGTAGGCCATCCGTGAGAGATTGCATGCTCTGGCGGTGAGGGGGGGAGGGGGCTTCTAAACTAGACCAAAATACAAGGACGAACACATACTCATAAGTTTCCTCACAATTATAAGTGTAATACTATCGAGTGAAAAATAACACGAGAAAGGGATTGTGTCTCATTGGTTCTTATAGTTTCCGCCAGGATTAATTGAGCAAAAAGCGTGCTTGATTTGATAGTGCATCGTGTTAGGGTTCGATCTCCTTAAACAGTGTTTACCAAACTGTGGTACAAGTACTCCCAGGGGTATATTAATTATTTCAAGAGGCACGCGACATATCACTGAGTTTTATTAATCATCATAAAAAAACTTTTTGGCTAAACGTAAGTTTGAAAAAAAAAACTAACGCATATTTTGACGTGTTTCTATGAAAATTATATAAGCCTTTCTTTACCTTTGTTTAGTTTACCAGCAGGTATTTGTTTTCATAGTTTTACCCAACAGCTGGAACGATTACTGTGGTTAATCCGTGGCCCCAAAAGGGGTACGCCAGCCCTGTATTAATAATTAAGATGCTCAAGGCCCCAGAATGCTGCTACTAAAGCCGTGGAATATTAAGGATTAAGAATATTAAGGTGAATCTATCTTAACATAATGCTTAAATAAGTTCACTACGTGTAATTTATTCAGCAGATTATTTTACAAGACTAAAAGAAAGAGCCTAGCGGCATATTTTAAGAGCTGCCCATTTTTATTATTTTCTCTTTATTTTACTTCGCCCAATCAACCATTTATTTTTTATGGCTTACTGGTATTTGGTGTTAGATTAATATATTAAAATACAGTTTATATTTAATATAGTTGTGAATTCTTGCGTGGGTATGGCCTCGGATAAAACAGAGTTTTAAATGTCTTATTTCACAATTTTTGGGCTGTGCTTAGGAAATATCAGCTGGTCTTAAGTTGTAAATGTAGGGGACACGAGTAAAGTTCAATGATTTTGAAGCTTTTATAGCAAAACTCTTTTTTTCCAGATTAAATCAAATATTGTTCCAGTAGAGACATATAGTTTAAGTTTATTTACATGGTGAAATCAACAGTTCTTGAATATTTATATAATTAGCATATCAGAATTTGGTGAGAAATTCTTTAAATAAAGGGAAGATGATATCATTAAATTCCTAGACACTATTGACAGATATTCAACAAGTGTTGATTTCAACATGTAAAGAAAATTAAATTCTATATTTCTACTGAAGAAATATTTTGATTATTTTCGTCAAAAAAAGTTTTGCTATGAAAACTGTGAAAACACTGCCCCTTTCTCGCGGCTCCTAGGTCAAGGTTCAAATCTCGCTTAGGGACTTTGCAGATTTCTAGAAATATCTCGTTATTTAAGAACGGGTTTGTTCTTTCAAATTATTGCTTACGCCAAAAAGTAGGTGAAAGATATAAACATATCCCTATATATATTTTTTTTTAATATGATAAAGGTAAAGGTAATATTAACTCACTATTTTTTTAGCGCCACGTCTTACTACCCGTTTATGTGTATACGTTTATGTACGCTAATGGTTTTAAGAATAAGGAAGGCTATTTCTATAGGTAGTATACCCAGATTTGCGTGAAGGAAGAATGAAAAACAATTTTGTAAAAACCACTCTCAGAACACCCTTCCGAGATTCAAACTTCGATCATCCCGTCATCGGTAGTCTAAACTACTGCGAGAGTAGCGTGTTAGACCACGCGGTAACCGAAGCGGGTAGCTCATTATTAATTTAACTAGATTTAACGCAAAATTTTTAACTTGTTTAGATTACTATAAATAATGAGAAACATAGATATAGCTTTCCTCAAACAAATGAAGTCGTTTTAAACAAGGTCACAAGAGTAAATTCTAATTGGATTGAGGATTGTTTTAGTGGTTTTGAAGCTTTTTACTGGGCCTTTGTCCTAATACATATTGTTATGTGAGTTTTTGTTCTTTGCTGGAACAAATATAATTAGAAATAATATAAATAGGTGTCAAAAAGAAATCTCCCGGTTTAATTGTTTACGTATATCCCGGAACAAAAGTAAAAGCAGGATATATCTACTGTGCACTGTCACTTCCTTTATCTAACTTTCAAGAACTTGGAATTTGAAAACGTTCGATTATTAAAGGATGTTGGTTAGGCAGGTACCAACTTAGTAGTTTCTTTATTTCATGGAAACAAACAAAGGAAATTACCGCAACATTCTTTTGACAAAGCATTTATGTAATTTACTTCACTTCATACTTGTGAAACATCACACTAGTTTGTACCCGACACTTGAAGAAGTGGTTTAAAAATAATCGTAAATCCTTTTCCAAGAGATTTTAAAACTTTTTACTCATAGTGGTAAAAGAGCCATAACTCCTAGATCATGATACCTACAATTCAATGTTCGTAGGAAGAAATTTTTAAAAATTACAAACTTTTTTTTAGTCAATATTGATAACACTTTACTATTTTATTTGTGTTGTTTTATAGGTATTGATAGTATATATCAAAAGTGACAGTTTCAGATCACGTGATCTAATGTATTAACACGTGAGAGTAGATATAGTTACTTTTCTAGTTGTGAAATAAGTTTATTCCTATGAAAACGACACAGTAGCTGGAGACTTGAAACCTTATATGTAAAGCTAGAAGAGGGCGTATGTCCTTTATAATTGATTTTTTATACTTTGATCTTGTGAATGTGGGGAGTGCCAGGCCTCCACCGTGGTTCGGATTCCACGTTAAACTGTAGGTCCTTCATTTCATCTCACAATCACCCTTCCATTACACATTAGCGTAAGTGCGTATAACCCGAATGGGTAGTAAGACGCGGTGCTAGTAGTAATAATAATAATAATAATAATAATTTTATACTTTGACTAAAGAGCTCAGAGTTCGATTCCTATGACACCTTTTAGTCCTAAGTTATTTTAAGCAGACACTTTTTAATTCCTGATTAGAATTATTCAGTATTTCTCTTAACTAATTTTCTATATTTATTTTGTTTCAGACTTGCTTCGGTGGCCGCATGGTCTAAGATGTCACTCTCGCAATAGAATTATTTACGATGATGTGGAGACCGGGGTTCGAATCACAATGGGTGTACTGAGGGTGATCTTCCCTTTATGGTTTTACACTCTCCCTCCACGAAAATGCGAGTACACTTCCTATAAGTCCTACCTTACTTAGCGTACAGTAATTAATACATAGGCGTATAACCCGAATGGATAGTAAGACATTCTGCTAAAAAATAAGTATATATTTTGTTTCAAAGTTCTAGAAGAAAAACTATTTGAAAAAATACGAGTAAAATATCTAGTGAAACGAAGGGTATTTTTCTAATGTCTAAATATCTGCTTTTCTGTAGCTGCCTTGCAAGTAAGACTGACTACAGTTTTGGGAGACCTTAGTTCAAAATAGGGTGGTAGTTAAAATATTAATAACTAACATCAGGGTCTAGTATTGGCGTGCTAGGTATTAAACCCATTTCCCAGCTCCATCTTAGACTTTGATCAAACACAACAAATAGACCCCATAACGTCAGTCACTCACTCAGTGAACGGGATCAATTCGATTTGACAAATAATATTTATTTTTCCTGACTGCCATATGTGCTATTTTTCATTTAATTAATAAGGGGAACGGTCTCAAAAGTCCCAAGGGTTTGGTTAGTTAGGCTTAGCTAGGTTAAGACTCACATTGACTCCACAAATTCATAATAACTATCATCAGATCTTCTCATTGCAAGTACGGCGTGTAGCCAACCTTATATGGTTTACCCTGGGCAACGTTCTGTGCCAACAGACCGGCTAATAGTCTACACTCTACACTTATGCTGGGATCACGATCAACTTAACTTTAACTTAACGTAACTTTCACTTAAAGTTAACTTAACTTAAGAAAACAGATGTATGATCACGATTCACGTAACTTAACGTAACAACTCGAACCAAACATCTTCATTCTCGAGTATTATCTGTGATTTGTACTAGTTGTACAGTGATGATCTGTGAATGTCTACAGTTTTCAATCAATATAATAAATATCTATTATTAAACCTTTTTGATAAATTTAGTTCCCTATTTTAGTTTAATTATTTTGTTTCAATGTCTGATCACTAGAACTTACGCTAAAGAGTAAACATTGGTCATAAAACCAACAAATGAATTACTAAATAGCCGTTTTGACGTCACTCGCATAATTATTGGCTGGCTAGATCATGTGATACGCTTCGAGTGACGTTCACTTGAAGTAAAAAGACCTCCCAAGACATCTCTTACGTTAAGTTAACTGCAAGTAAACGTTAAGTGATCACTTCTATTTAAACACACGAGGAGGTCCTTTACGTTAAGTTACGTTAAGTTAACGTTAAGTTGATCGTGATCCCGGCATTAGGCGACCGAACCTTGATGACATGTCCCTCCCGGTCATACATCCCATACGATTAAGGAAAAAAGAATATTTGTTGGGTTGTTTGCTTATAAAGTTTGTAGGTAAGAGAGGTAAAAATATATTAAAAATAATTAAAGGGCCTAACACGATGTTCGTTTCTAGGCAAATGAAGGTGAGAAGGGTGCTTCATGGGGTGGTTGTATTATTTAATTTTTTTATGGGGTGTTTTTTTCGAAACATCTAGCAATCCTCGTCCAATAGTCTTATTTGAAGAAAAATTGGTGATAAATTGTTATTTGAAATAAATTTTCAGGGTGAAATATGAAATGAGGTTATTTACCTTGTAATAATTAAAACGCTAGCCTGATAAGAAATGTCTATACGCCATCGTAAGGGTGATATTATTGCATAATTAATGGTATTATTTTATAAATTAAAAGTTCTGGTATTTTTTTTTTATATAGTCTTTTATTTTAATTTGAAATGAATGAACTATTTACTTTTTAGCTAGATATCACACGCATTTTATATTTTGATAAAAGTCCGACTATTGCGTTAAATGAATCTTAGCTATACGTGTTCTTGTCGAGAAGGAAGGATCACCAGCAGTGAGGAGATGTGCGCATTTCAAGGGGTATATCAAGCGACATTTCCTTCTCGAAGCTTCCTAAAAGAAAAGGGGTGAGGTCATCCAGGTGCGTCTCTTTCCACGGAAAGTGCGTTGTCTTTTTAAATAGAGACGTATAAGGATTTCACCACACCTTACAACTCGACAGTTCTACACAAATAAATCTTACTACCCGCTCGAATATTAAATATCGTAATTTTGAATATAGATTTGAATAATAAATTGATATGTATAATTTCATATCATTACAACCTCACTATATTATTAGGGTTGATACAAAAGGGCGTAGAGATCTAATATTTCTGGGGTTGGTTCACTAGGAAGTGGACGTAATGTAGATAATATATAGCTATACATGTGAGGGTAAGGGGTATGTATATTCAGGTGTGTGAAAGGACTAGTGAACTGTATGTTAAATGGGACAAATAATAATAATACTATTGCGCGTCTGATTTACATCACTCGTATCTCAGTTAGCTGAAAGATTAGCCAGTACTAATGTACCGTTGCTTTTTCCATGTCCCGATGAGATGAGCTGATGGCGATTGTGAATATGAGGTTGTAGAACCAGTAGAAACAACCTAACTTAAGCCTAACTAACCAAATCCTGGTAACCATTGGGGTAATTCCCCTTCTGGGAAAAGTACCTGAGGTAACAGCCGGGAATCGAGCCCGGAACCTCTAGACTCGTAGGCAGCTGAACTAATCTCTACACCATGGGACCGGTTGTGGTACAAATTAAACGTGGCCATTGAATATTAATAATATTAATAATAATAATAATAATGGTTTTTTTACAGGTTAAACTCGTGATACCATAAAATAATTTTCGACTAACGTTTTGTATGTTTGAATGTTGAATAATATATTAAGATCGATAGCCTATTTAAGTTTGCATAGATACATATATATGTAACCCCCTCCCACCCCCAACCCTACCTCACATACACACACACACACACACACACTTTGAAGAGTTCATAAATTCTTAGGGGTGTCTATATTTTCCCCTTGACCCTCTCAATTATACGCTCATGGAATGTTACAAGGTGAATTAGATGCAATTCGTGGTGGAAAATGAGGTGGCTTGGATGGATGATCAATTCATCCTATTATCTGAATAGGGCCCTTAGACGATCAGTCAGACTGTCAGTATTAATAAAGTAATAATTAAAATCTGACAGTCTGACTGATCGTGTTGGGGCAGTACTGATGGACTGATTGACGGACTTACGATAGTACTGATGCGATCCGAATTTTCTGATCACAATAGTATCAGTCCATCAGTCTTGCAAGTGGTGGAAGAGATTGGTAATATGACTGATCGTGTAGGAGACCCATTAGGGTAGAGTGTAGGGAATGTGAGAAGAGCCCAGTGTTTTACAGTTTTTATGGCAAAACATTTATTTGGTCAAAATTAATAAAATCTCTCTGCGGTAGAAACATAGAGTTTAATTTTCTTCACATGGTGATATCAACAGTTTTTGAATATCAATCAAAGGATGTCCTGTAATTTGATTACAACTTTTTCTCTTCGTTTAAAATGTTTGTTATTTAGTGTCGCTATGCTCTTGACAGATATTCAACAGCTGTTGATGTCACCAAATTAAGAAAATTAAACTCTATGTTTATATTGGAGTAATATTTGATTTATTCTGGCAAATAATTTTAAAAAATGTTGTTATAAAAACCCGAGCAGACTTCGCTGCGAGCAGTCCTTTGATGTTTCGTCGAGAAACCGACCTTGGATAGATCGTCCACCGAATCGAGCATTGAACGGATTTTGTTACGTTCGGTGTTACTAACACTGGATATCATCGCTGAGGGAACTACATAGCTACTATTGGGGAAACAGCTTTGTCATTCTCTCATTTTCATGTGGTTAGTCTTCCCTTAAAAATAAGATAAATTTTGCAATTCCTGTTAGTAGATGATGACAGTTCTTTCTTAACCTCAGTATACCACCTTTGGACATAACTGAGAACGAGGAGATTTGATAATCAACTAAGAGAGGGCGAAGAAAAAACTTTTCTCCATAAAACCTGCAGTTCCCTCAGCAATGATATTGGGTTTAGGTACCCCACACAAAACATTTTACACTGGTCGGCTCGCTAAGCTGCTACGTCACGGTAAATGCGCCACAGTGGGTCTGGCCTACAACGAGGTTATAAAATAATAATAAAACGACAAACCATTCCTACTAGACGTAACGGTTATACAAATGGGGTTTTAAATGGAGGAGTGTTTTTTTAGCACCGCGTCTTACTACTCGTTCGGGTTATATGCCTATGTACTAATTACACTAATGTAGGGATAAGGAAGGTTTAATCTAGAGGAAATGCACCCACATTTGACTGTTGGGAGAGTGGGGGAAAACCCTCAGTTCATCTGACCGGGATCTCCCCGTCTTCGGCAGTCTAGTTCAACACCAGAGTAGTGCGTTAGACCATGCGGCCACCGAAGCTGGTGGAAGAATGTTCTACAAGAGTTTGAGCTTTCTAATATTTTCTCTGTAATCTAATTGCTCTAGAGTTAATTACCGTGACAGTGAAGAGAACTAGTGTTATTTTCAATGTGTGCGTGCGTGAAGTATGTTCCTTCCTGAGTCGGCTAACCCCGCCACGCTCAAAGATCTTAACAAGGGGAGGTCAATGCCCCCCTCTTATTTCTACACATGAGAGCACATACTTATGACGTCACGTCGCATTGAGGAGGAAATAGACCAAGAAATAAATAACCGCAGAGTTTTTACTTTATTTATCTGGGTCTTCAAATAAGACTGGTTCCCTCTATTTAGCCTTAATATTGTTTGTTATTACTGATACGCTTTAAGACGTTACCCCACAAACCCGCATTCCTTAGGTTTACAGCTAAAATACAGTTTCTTATTGACGCTGTTGTCTACCAGTCACAGAGGCGCAAGTCGGGTTAGGATTTTCCCATTTTTCGCTTTTTATTCGGCGAGCTTTCCAGCTGTGACGGTGAAAAAAAAAAAACATAGATCTATATTTTGAAAATTTATTTCAAATTTTTAGCAAAACATAAAAAAAAATCAAAATGTATTTTATATATATTTTTTAAAATTCTTTGCAAAACTTCACACTTATTTATTTGAATCTTGAAATAGTTTATTTACTTTAACGCAGCTTTTAAAACTGTCTATGATCCAATCTAGTTTGGTTATTAATGAAAATAGTTTTTAAATAGGAATGTGCTCTTCGATTTCTTGAACCCATAAGGTTATTAACAAGGCCCGGAGTTTAATGGCATTACATCTTTTCAGTGTTGCATCACATACAATGCTCATAAATACATACATAGTCTGTGTTCATGATCCCCCGGTTGTAGAAATGTGTATTTTGTAGGTCACTTGTTAAAGATTTCATATTTTTAGAACATTTTTTGAAAAATTAAAGTAATTTTTTCGAATTTGTATGTCTTTGATGGGTCATTTTTTAATCAATTTTAGGTCATCAAAATTCGGACCCTGGTTATTATAAATTCAAGGATACCAAAATTTATTTCAGAATCTAAATTCAAATATATAAAATAATATATTTAAATTTAAATTATTAATTTTGATGCCATAATTATGCTCAGTAGTGGCTCAATCCAGCATAAATCTAGGGAAAGTCTTAACAATCAGACCTCAACTTTTAATTTACCACTTAATGTAAAACGAAACTATAATTATTATTGAAGGGAAAATTTGTACCCATTTAGCAAAGTTAACAACAAACGTGCAAACGGCTTCTAGACTGATACCGCTTCCCCTTCCTTGAGTCAACAATAGTTATTACGGTCCAATTTTTGTATGAAGGGTCTTATCTTACAGCTAGTAACGTTACTAGATCTAATTTAACGTATTCATACGTCATGTCATGTTATCTGCAGCTGCCACTTTTGATCAATACCTAAAAATAATACTAATAATAGTAAAATGTTATCAATTTTGGCCGCAAATAAAAACAGATTTTTTTATATTTTCTATAAAGCTTCCAAACAATTCAAGAACACGACCTTATCGACAAGAACATTGCTACCAATACTTGAATAATGATTTTGCTATAGTCTGTGTGTAAGAAGAAGGTACCAACATTTAATTAGTTTACTCGTATGTTTTGTTTTTTTATTTCAGGTTTCGGATTCGAATGCACCTGTTGAGTTATTCCTTTACAAACGGCCCAAATTTCAGCTTTTTATCACGCAGGTAAGTAAGAAAAATATTTTTCATACATACAAAAATACACACACCATTATAAATGTACTATTTAATTTATTATTTGATGGCAGTTATATATAGCAAGATGGTGTGTGTTTAATAGAATAGGCCTACATCTATTAATTAGCCTCTGCTTTGATATTGAATCCAACACAATTTTAACCAAGACCCCGACAGTGACGTAACCAAGCAGTGAAACGAACAGAAAAGCTTTTTAATTGGAATTAGTTGAAGAAATCCTCGTAAACCCCTATTCAACTACTTTTTTATTTGAGGTATTCAACGTTCACTTTCTGAACCGACTGATTATATCAGCATATGACTTACAAACTAACTTAAATCTAGAACAGACACTAAACCTAGCCCCTGGGCTAGTTCATCTCTGTGTAAGGGTAAACCCACATTTCACCTATGATACTTTTTCGGCAATGCCTGGACTCGAACCCGTGACCCTTAGCTCAGTGAGAAGACACGCTACCTACTGAACTAAGGTTTCAGATCTCTATTTAATTAAAATTAACAACTCACCCCACGCCATCTTTCATTCTGTTGATATTGTTAGCGCTGAGACTTTCCAGTTCGGGATCCTCCTTCACCAAGGTCTCCACAGCAGCTTCCCTGGTCCCTGTTGACCTCACCGAGGTCATCACAGGCTTCTGAGACTCGACATCAGATTTTCCTTCTTCGGGGTCGTTTTTACGCGGTTTTTGTGGCGTTTTTATGGTGGTTGGTTTGATCTGTCCCGCAGTGGTCACCCTGTCTTCTTTGGGCGTGGAGCTCTTTACAGTATTTGTCTTTGTCTTATCTTCTACTTTACCACCAGTGACAGTTTTCACCTCTACGTTGGCATCGGGCATCTTCACGGTCTCCACTTTGCTCCCGTTTGGTTCTTTAGATTCCTTACTGTTACCATCGGAGGATTTCTCCAGTTGCACCGGTTCAAAGGATTTCTTCAGCTGCGTCGTATTGGAGGATTTCACCAATTCCTCAGGTTCTGAGAATTTCGCCAGCTGTGCTGGCTCTATTGTGGTGAGGTTAGGCTTGGCGAGCTCTAGGGAAGGTGCCGTGGTGGTCGTCACGAGAGTGGAAGACGCGTCGAGCAGTCCCCCCTCCACCATGGACACTGCGGGCATGGAAAACATCACAGGGGTGGAGGACATCGCAGTGCTCGTCAAGTTGGAGGCGGCTGTGCTCTCCGCGGTCGTCGAGGTAACGGTAACGTAAGTGACCGCCGGGGGACTGCTGGAGGTCGTCATGGAAGACATGGATGACGCCGTGCTGGTGGCTGTCGCGGCCAGGTGGGAGGGCTTGCTGGTGGTCGCAGTGAGGGTCGCCGACGGCGCAGAGGCCATAGTAGGTGTCACGTACACGCATGAGTCTGGTTGGTGAAAATTGGGCATCGTCGTCGGTTCTTTCTTATTATCTTCGCCATCTTCGCTAAGTTTACCCGACTCTTTATCATCAGTGTTCCTTATATTAACAGGTTGTGTTTTTTCCTCCGTGGCTTTAGGGGGTATCGGAGGTTTCCCGAGGACTGAGTATTGTGAATTTTGTTTTGCGGGATTTACTGTTCCTTTAGTGGAACCTTGAGGTACTTTGGAAGGTGACATACCCCTACCAAGTTTCTGATGAGTAGGGGATTGCCCCCTGGATACTGCTGGGGAACGTCCTCCTTTGTTGTGAGTCTGAGTGACCATATTACTTGCCATGGGAGCCCGACTGCGAGGTATTCTTGATGGTGACAGGATGACATCTTTGCTCTTGGTGTTATCCTTCTGAGTATTGTTGTTCTTGCTGTTATTATTGTTGTTGACGGGTGGGCGCTTGATGGATGGTTTCCTGGAAACATTGACTGGCCGGTTAACGTTAGTATCGTTCTTGACAGAGCCTACGCTGACCGTGGAGATTTTTGGTTGTTTGGAGTGTCTCAGAGAGTTGTTCGTTCCCCGCAAAACATTTTGGTGGGTGGGAGACTTGGTCTCGCTTCCATCCCGTTGGGCCGCCCTCTTATTCGTGTTGGCCTTGATGATCTGGTTATAAGGTGCCGTTTGTTTTTGTCTGACTGGGGATGGAGAGGTCCTCCGAGGTATCTTGGATGTAGTGGAGGTCTTACGGGGCCCGTGGGATGGGGAAGTGTTGCGGGAGGAAGGCACGAGAGGGGGCTTGTCACCTGGTTCACCCCTGCTGGGAGAGGCGTCTCTTGAAGGGGGCACAAACCCTCTGCCACGAAAGGGACTCACCCTGCCCGACGGAGAAGGGTCCCTGGAAGGTCCCAAGGTCCGCTCGGCGAGGATGACGAAAGAGGCCTTCCTCTGGCGCTTGGCGAGTGCCACCTGTTTGGCGGCGACCCTGTAGGATTCTGGAGCACTGGGTGGAGAGGGGGGTGCAGGGTTGAAGGACGTAAGGACGGTGAAGGCTTCAGGGCCCAACTGGGACCTCCTGGTGGGCCTGTAGTCGTCCTCAGGGCCCGGGCTGGGTTTGTTACGTCGGGACACCATCTCATATTGCATTATGATGGCCTAAACTTAGTTATTAGCAACTTCAATGAAAGAACCAGGAACTACTTGATACAGATTACTATTAATAGTTGTCATTTGATATTCTTTATCTTTGTTTTTACATTTTTACAGGCCTAAAATCTAATGTCTTGTTTATTATGCTGACGACGTGATATATTGACAGAAATATATTCTAAATGGCTTAAGCATCTAACTGTTCGTGTATAAGGTTTTGAAATATGTAACAGGCCTTGACAATACCGAATTAATCCTTCAGGAAACATTTTATCTGTGTTTTTTTTCTATCATAAATACTGTTTTCCTATTGCTAAAAATTAAGAATCTTAAATATCACAAGTATTGATTGTCATAAAGTTCATTGCCATCCTTTATTTTCAAACTTAATTCTGATATGGGATTGAGAATGTCCCCCTCCATAGCAACGGTAGTTCACAACAATAGTTTATTCTTCAAATGTATATAATAAATCACCTAAAATTATGGAATCCGTTAACAGAAAAATAAACAATAAAATATCACAGCTTATGCATCTTCAAAATTATTGTAGTTCAAGGAACAGTCAGTTTATTTATAATAAAAGTCACTCGGCGCGCGCCTGCGTGTGTGTGTGTGTGTGGAAGATGCTTGAATGCGAAGAGATTGTAAACCAGAACAGGTCATGCAATGTTGATTGTTTGCTCTATAGAGTCTGTTAGACAAACACTCCTCGCTGGGTGAGGTAGGAAAGGGGATAAAGAGGAAGTCACATCATTAATTTATCACTGTGCAAACACGTGCATGGACACTGATTTGTGAAAAAAAAAAAAATCATCGCCATCGAAACCTGCCGCCATTACAGATACGTTTAGAGTCAGTCAACACGCAAACTAAGGGCAAGATATTTGACGAGTAGGGACAGTAAATGTTCGTTTTGTATTTAACAGATAAATATAAAAAATATATATATAGTTTTTTAATATGAAAACACTCTGTTCTAAATTGAAACTACTTCTTATAAAATACACCACACGCAATTTTTGTCACTACAGAGTATTTACATTTATACATAGAAGTGAAAAAATCAATTTACTCTTGAGAAACAAATAACTTACTTTTTATTTTACAATCACACGACATTGTTTTTCCAAGTTTCATCTTCCTTTACAAGAGCATGAAATGACACCAACTTCATGCCTACTATAAAATAATTAAAGCCGATAAATATAACGGCCATGAAAACGTTGATTCAGAATCCTTAAAAATAAACACGAAATATTTTTTTCTTGTCTTCTTGCATTTCATTTCAAATTGTTTTATTGTTTTCACGAGTTCGATTATTTTAAAAATACATAGTATTAGTTATTCACCGCATAAAGTTAGTTGTTGTTTTGTGGGCGGTCGTGTCATGGGTAGATAACTATCACAATTTAAAAAAAAAGATTCACGGGTCTATTATTTCAAAATAACTTTTCACACACACAAACAAATTACGGATAAGTGTTCCATCGAGACAAGTATAAACTCCGAGTTGAAGTGAACGAATGAAACCGTCGTTAGGAGTTGTCCTGTTATTTAAGGCGGCCTGCTGGCAACTTTCACCATCCCCCACCGGAGCGCGGAAAGAGGATGCGAATTACGCCTGTCGCCACGGCTAGTGACCACTGGCCGAGTCCCTGAGTGACTGGGACTCCCTTCACCTGTGGACCCGTGTGAAAAGGGCCGCCTCCACAACCTACCTCCCCCCCCCTCAACCCCTACCTCTCCCTTGGCAATCGATCCCACTGACCGCCACTGCGCTCCGCTCCGCCAGCCTCAACTTGGATCACCTTACATCACTCACCCCCACTAGGTGGGACTTGCCTGCCACCTTCTCACTCTTTATGTGTTGGTGTGGTTTCTTTTAGGGTGTTAACGTGCTTTTTATCTCTCTCTCTCTCTGTATTCTGTGAATGAGTAAAATTAACTCGAGAGCATGTGTACCCACATTTGCGTGGAGGGAAAGGGGAGGTACATTTAGAGAAAACTACCCTCAATACACCCAAACGAGATTTGAACTCCGATATCCTCGTTATAGGCAGTCCAATCTATTGTGAGAGGGACGCGTTACCCCATTTGAGGGGGCAGCATGTTTCGGTTGGGGTCTCAATACTTGTTGAGGTTTTTGCTTTATACTCACTATTTTAAAGTGATTACATTGATTATAGGAAGGTGCAAAATTCAAATATAAATATGAGCGGTTAAAATGATTTTTTTTAAATGTTACGTTACTGCTTAGTTTCCTTTTGGCTATCCGACTCTTGACAGTTTATTGCTTAGTCACGTTCGTAGAATCACTACATTATAAGCAATTGTTAATAATTAAGTCAAGCACCCGTTTGATTTGTCGGTGATAAGGTCATAATTCAAATTTTGACTAGAGGTACTGAAGGTGATTTTTTTCTGGACAGCTGTCCCCTTCTCCCTCCACGCAAATAAAGGTACATTTCTTCTAAATTCTATCTAGACCATAAGTTTAGTTAAAATCGGATAGCCCGGACGGGAATAAATATTCAGGGTAATTAATTATTATTTACAAAGGGTTAGTTGACTCCCCTGTGAAAGCTAGAAAATTAATACAAAAAAGAAATGAAACTTCAAATTTTATAAATAAAATAAATACATATAAATCATACAAGTTTTTTTTTTACGTACAGAAACCACTTAATCCGGGTCTACAAGTGCGTTATTCGTCCACGTTTAATCAACGTTTGATATGACTCAAGCAAGTGTGAAAATAATATTCGTTTTCGTGTATGAATAGTTGTCCTGCAAAGCGAGTAACGAACATTGTTCCGCAATAAGATGGTAGACTACCTACCACACATCAAAGAAGAAGAATAATCGACTGAGAGAAGTTCATCCCCGAATACCGAATATAGAGCACGTGTGGACGGCAGGAGTGGAGGAACTGTGGGGGACTCTGACCCCCTGAAATAAATTCTCCCTCTAGATATATTTCAAACTCTCTGATATTATCGAATATAAAGCTGAATGATGGCTTTAAATCAAACTTCAAATGACTTCTAGATGTATTCTATCGTCAAAAATCTCCCGGAGAAGACCACTTCATATATCTTCTAGTTGTATGCATGCCATTTTGAAGAATTTTCAAGCGAGGACCACCCCAAATAGCCTAGTTTCTGAAATAATTCAATTTTCAAAATTTTGTTGGTGGAAGACCACTTCAAAGATTATCATCCAGAGGTATCTAACTATTGTAAAACATTAAGGTGTGGATCACTCTAAATAGCTTCGAGGAACATCCAAATTTCAAAAATGTCTAGGTGAGGAACACTTTAAATGGCTTATAAAATAATATAATTAAAAAAAATTAGAAAGAGAACCACTCCAAATAGTTTATAAAAACTATCTGATTTAAAATCAATGGAGACGGTGACCATGATTTAAAACATACATAAAATGAAATATGAATGAGAAATTATTAAGTGGCTTTAAACAGAAATCTAACATTGTAAGTAACTTTGTTATTTATAATTATGACCCCACTAAGAAAATAGTCTAGATCCACCACTGCCTTAGACCATGCAGTCCCCCTGCTTCCCTACACCCTACTTCCAATCCGGGAAATTCGCGTATTTACACTAAGGAGGGTAGGGATAAGAAAGTGTACCAGCTTTTGCATTGAGTGAAAGGTATAAACCGCTTAAGAAATAAAAAAAAATCTCAACACATCAAACAGGCATTCCTACTATGACTTCCTCGTACCCCTAAATACAATCTAATGAAATCCTGACGCTTTGGACACCACGACCACTGGTGCAGGTAGCATCCCTCTATGTGACGGTTACATTTTTCTAATCTACCTTCCTCATTCCTACAACGTTCACTTTGATACTTTCTCTCGTTTAACCGTTACCACAGTATTTACAGTTCGATTTAGATAGAAGGATATTTTTTAACAGTTGTAAACGTTACTAAAACAATCTTCGTATGCGTACATATAGAGTCTTATATGCAATGCAACTGTCACTTTTCATAGAGAATATCAATATGACATAGCCGCTGAACAATGTTTGACTGTTGGTTTTGATTATATAACTCGAGTGGACGCATGGGCTGAAAAGTGCTGGCTTAGCGTTTACAAAGTAACAAACTAGAAAGTTTAAAAGGGAATGCTGACTACACATAACAATAATTGAACTAGTTGGCCAGGAAAGGGGCCATAGCATGTTATAATAGCTCTTTTACTTTTTGGCATCGGGGCAGTCACAATTCCATCGATATCGCAGACAGTTACTCTATCCGATGCCGTACTATATCAGACATCTTCAGGTCATCAGTAGCACTTGTGCCTAGAAGGTAGTCGTCGAGCCCAGGGTCCCAAGATCGAGTTCTGTAGGGTTCACTCGCAGTGTCAGTCACTTCCATCGGTCTTTAGTTTCCACGAGTTAAGCCAGTTATTCTAAGAGCGCGAACGTCCAGTCTCTATATTTATTTATCTTACGACTAAACATCATGTTTTGTATTATCTTTTAGTAACTTCTATTAAACCAAAATTAGTAAACCTACGTATTATTTCGATCCCACCCAGTTAAATTACCTAGCCTGCAACCTTATCCCTCCCGCAAGCTATCCTGACAAATTAAGCCCACAGTGATGACGGGAGTATAGGTTACGATAAATACCTATAAAATAATAAAACTAACAAAGTATGATATCAATGTGTTTTTTATCACCACGTCCTACTATCTGTTCAGGTTGCACACACATAAATGATAATTAATCTAATGGGGTAGGGATGAAAAAGGAAGAATTTTAGAGCTGATTACCCGCATTTGAGTGGATAACAATTTAGGAAAACCCACCTTCAGTATATCTGACTGGAATTAAAACTCAGATCATCCCGTACTCAACAGGTTGGCTTACACGAGAGTGACGCCTTAGATCATTTGGCCACTGAAGCGGACGGTATAAATGTTGGTTGCAAAAAAAAAATGCTTAACGTTCCTTACTACCAAACTCATAGACTACTATACTAATAAAAATGACAGAATGGTGAATCTCAGTTCAATTGGATAAAACATACCGGTGATTTACTATCATGATTTAAAACACTGCTCAGTTACAATTATGATGAAACAAACTGCGTCTTTTTTTTTTCTTCAAAATTAATAGTGGCTCTTCTGTTGTCTAGTAGAAATGGACTTCATTTTCTTTAACACCGAGCTATACTTACTACTTTTTTAACTAACCTTTCGGGTTGTATGCTTATGTACTAATTATGCTAATGTTTTTAGGGATTTTGAAGGTTATATTTATAGGAAGTGTACCTGCGTTTGAGTGGAGGGAGAGTGAAAAACAAATTTTGGAAAAAAAAACCATTCAGTATACCCGACCAAGATTCAAGCCTTGATCTTCCCACCACATGGGGTGTTTACTGTAAGAGTAGCGCGTTAAACCACGCGGCCACCGCATCGCATGATAACTTCATTACTCTAATTGGTCTCCAGTCTGATCACAGCAGCTGTGTGTGTAAGTAATAAATGACTGACGCTGATAATATGTGATGGTAGGCGAGGGTGTGTCTATGTATGTGTGATGGATGAACCTCTTATCAGCGAGATGGCCCATTTTACGGCCAATTTCACACAAGACTCCACCTCTAGCATTTATCTAGATTAGGCGCCAATATATATTTTTATCTAGGGAAATCCTGTGTCAAATTAATCTGTGTTCTAAATGCACCAATATTCAGGAGGACTAAAGCGTCACTATGATCTTGTTTAGTTTTGCCGATAACGAAGAAAACTGGGAGTACTTAGTTCGAGTTTCTTAAATGGTTTTACATTTCCTTTAAATTCTACCGTACTCGTTCTTACCGCATTAGTTTAAATATATATGGCTATCCCAGACGAGTGCTAAGACATGGAACACGTAAAAAAACATATTTTTTAAAAATCCTATGCAGATAATATAATAGTTGTGTTTAAAAAGAGCACGTTTAGTGCTATAATCTAATAAAAAAACTGTAAGTTTTGGCATTAGGTTGAACAAATAAAAAATCGTACATAATGTGCTTTCTAAGGTAGTATATTACAATTTGTGACAAAATTTACAAAAATTACTTACTAGGAACTACCCGCAAATGAGTTTTGATTTTTTTAAATGTTTTCTTATGTTGCATATAAAACACAACTCAATGTCCTTTTTGAACAAAAAACGTTAGAATTTTTTTCAAAAAATTTCTAACTTTCAACAATCAATCATTAGTAAACAACCTTTAAACAAATGTTCTCCTGAAAAATGTACGCAGTGTTATTTGCCATTTTTAACATGTCATTTTAATATATCCGTTTTAAACAAAATTTGTACAGATTTTTTTTTAATATAAAATTTTCAAAAATCATTCATCAGTATCTACCCTTAATTGGGAGGATATTTAATATTTAAAATGAAAATCTCTTAGGTATAACCCTATAACATCTAAATATCAAGTTTGAACAAAATATATAGAATTGTTTCGGCTATAGCCCCAGGGACAAACAGGGTTGTAAGACCCATTTCGGGGGGGNCGTACAACCCGAACGGGTAGTAAGACGTGGTGCTAATAATAATAATAAATTTCGGGTTACGGGGTAAATAAAACGTCAAGATTCATCATAGTCTCACTACCGAAATTATTACGATTGATTACAAAACTTTATCTAAATTCTAAATGATAAAATATTAACTTTAGAAGCAATCTGCTTGTTATATCTTAATGGCGTTTTCAAACTGACCATTTCTCATCGACCTTTTATTCCCCACAACCTTCTGTTCAAATAAATGAAAAATAGTGAAATACGGATAGTGCCACACATATAAACCCCCATTGTACCTCCTCCCAAAATGGCCAATTGAGACGGGTTCGACACGAACACGAGCCCGATGATAAATTGTTTTGTTTAAGCCAGGGTAGTCCAAAGTTTTTCATCCCAACAAGGGCCAAATATGGTTATCATTTTGTACCGCGGGCCAAAGCTGTATTTATTAGTTCCATCAACTTAACACAGGCCTGCAAACAACCCTTAATAAACTAATACTTTCAATACTTAATATTTAAATTCTATTTTACTACAAAACAAATTTATCAATTTCCCAAAAGTATATCATGAAATATGCACGCACATGCAATTTCTCAAAACAACTTATCCAGCTTCGGTGGACGCATGGTCTAAGATGTCATTCTCACAATAGACTAGACTGCTGAAGATGGGGAGATTGTGGTTCAATCCCAGTAAGGTGTAATGAAGGTAGTTTTCCTAAATGGTTTCCCACCCTCTCTCCAAGCAAATGCGGGTACACTTCCTCTAAGTTCAATCTTCCTTATCCCTAACTCATTAGCGTAATTGGTACATAAGCGTATACCCCGATTGGGTAGTAAGACGTGGTGCTAAAAAAAAGCGTTGTAAATTTATATTTTTTTTATCAATCAAATAAATTCATAGTAAAATGCATTTATGGCCTTTTTAATTACGTATGTTTATATGAATCATTAGCTATTTCACATCTTCCACTGAGGGTTTTCACTTTAATTTTCCTTTAATTTTGTGACGAACACATTTTAATTTTAGCGCGGGCCCCATTTAGCCCGCGGGCCGCCAGTTGTATCGTATCACGCTGGTTTAAGCCTGAGAAACCCAACCAAAACGAATGTATAATTTCGAGTAGGTCGCGCCGAGGGTGAATTAGCATACATAATATATCTCGGAGCTGGGAACTAGAGTTGGTAGAGTTGCCTATTCTCTGCATGAATGTTGGGGGGAGGGGGGATGACGACTAGAATTTGCATAGATAGGGCGGGACGTTGTTGAATGGTGCACTTAATAAAAAAGAATAAGAGAGGAAAATGACCCGTGGAAAACGAACCGAAACAAAAGAAAGGGAAAAGGTAAACAGAAAGAAATAGCAGCTATAAATATATGTTTTGTTTTTACCCTGGGAACCATTCTGAGTCCCCCCTTTTTTTTGCAAACTGTTAAGAGGGGGTGGGGTGGGGATGGAATGGAATGAGAGTTAGAATATATTTCATTTTTATTTATTTGAGATGTTTAACGAACATGCACTTTCTGAACCAACTGATTCTATCAACACACGACTTGTAAACTAACTCATATCTAGAACAGACACAACATCCATCCCCCAGCCGTTAATTTATCAATGTGAGAATGAATACTCACATTTCAATCAATGATACCTTTTTCGGCCATTTCAAGAATCGTACCAGGAACCCTTAGCTTAGTAGACACACACGCTACAAACTAAGCTAAGGTGTCAGTTACTATAAATCAAATATTGTTCAAATAGTTAGGTTTAGTTTAATTGTCTACACTGTAATCCTAACAGTTACTCACGGACGTTGCGTAATTTTATCAGAACTTTTTTTTTCTTCGTTTGAAAGGTTTCTGGTCCTATTCCACGATGTCCATGACAAATATTCAAGACCTATCAAGCTTACTTTTTAAAAAATCAATAGAGTAAGCAAAACAGAGCGACTGCCGCATGTTGTCGAAGATAGTGCCAACATTTGTGGATAGAGGGTGTCAAGTTATCATTAATCTCAGTTTTCTAGATCATGACCGCAACTTATTTATTAAAGTAGCTCCTCAAATGTCCTCACGGGGGTGAGTTTACCTCGTTCCAGACTCGCTGCATCACAGGAGAATCTAGAAGTACAGGGGATCGACCCGAGGCCTTCGGATCTGTAGCCAGGAATTCTGACTACTGGACCACAGATGCGGTCATCTAATTTACTACATGTACAAAATTAAACTAAATGTACGATCTATTCAGCGTAGTAGTGGTGGTAACTGACAGATAGCAGAATATATTTATTGCCAACATTGGTCGAAAGTCACTAATGTTATCCTATGTGGAAATAATTATTATTTCACTGATACTAGTATAATATCAATTAAAAGTGTTAGTAAACGCGTTTCTAATAATGTTTTTCTAAGAATCACTGTATATACTAAGGGTGTTCGTAAAGTAAGGGCGAATTGATCGTGGCGGCCGTGTTGGCGCATGCGCAGGGTGATAGAGCGAGCGTATTTAGCAGTGCTGCTTGATGATGCCTTGTTTTAAATGATTGTTTTTCCACGAGCGTGTGCGGTTGAATTAGCAGATCTGCTGCCGCGCACGATCGCCCGTCCTCGCAACTAGCCGCGGCGTTTCCTAGCAGCGCTGCCAATATAGATACATTAAATTAAATGGTCGTGTTTCCACGGGCGGCAGAAATACGCGCGACTCTTTCAAAACAGAACCACGTGTTGTGCTAGGCTAACAATTACAGTATTATTTATTAATTACTATAACATGACGTCATCCCAACAATTCTTTGAGAGCTTAGATGTGGAAATGTTTATTAGTGAGATAGAGACGCTACCAGCCGTTTGGGATTCAAAGTCATCTGAACACTGCAATAAACAATAAATAACAAGATCGTGGGAATCATTGTGCAGAAAGTTTATTCCAAACCCAAGTATTACGTAAATACCTTAGAAGGGAGGGGAGACCATAACAATGCTTACGTAAAACAGAGAGAGACAGGAAAGAATGGGGGAGGGTGAATCGCGAATAAATTAAAAAATATATTATAATACTACACATTTTTAAATGCTACCAATTTAAAACAATAAATTTAGATTTAATGTATAACAACGGTTATTGCAAATTATTGTGAATTATTTCGCACCATTAGTTTATAAGTCTCGTTAATAACTACCAACAATTTATATAATGTATAGAAAATAATCTTTATCCCTGTTAGAGGGAGGAGGTCCAAAATGGCCGAAAATGTGATTTAATTTTATAAATTTTTAAATTTTATCAGTTTGAAACAATAAATTTAGATTTAATGTACAACGTTTATTGCGAATTATTGTGAATTATTTCGCACCATTAATTTACAAGTCTCTTTAATATCTACAAGCAATTTATATAATGCATAAAGAATTATATTTATTCGTGTTATAAGGACGGAGAAAAGCGAAGGGGGGCCCGAAATGGACAAAAATATTGTTTTATTACTGAAATCTTAGAAAAAAACACAGGTTTAATATTGGCAGCGCGACAGCAGCGCTGATAAATACACTCGTGGAAATAGGCCCTAAGTTTTCAGAGCTCTGCGATTGTTTACAGTTGTGTAAGAGTGCTTTAAAACGGACAATAATATAAATACACCCCACCGCCGGTGAAGTCCATGCCCTGAAGAAACGTCTCTATGCAATAAACACAAATGCAGTGGAAATCCATCACCAGCTTTATCAAGTAATGAGTAATAAACAAAGGTAAGGTTAATAAATAATGTCATGAATTTAAAGATGGCCGAACAAAGGTTCAGCATGAGGAACAGAGCGGCTGGTTTTCTGTTGTGTATCCAGACTTGGATATACTGTACATGTGAACAAGAAGATCCGTGAAAACAGAAGTTTCACGCATTCTGAACTTTCGTCAGATTTTACCCAGAATTCATGAACTATCTGTACGGAATACTTATCGAGAAACTTCAGTATCGTAACGTTTGTGTTCAATGGGTGCCAAAGATGTTGATTGACACTCACCAGAAACAACAAATGGCATCAACAGCCCTGATATTCCTTAAACACTACAAGTTGGTGGTGACAAATCCCTTGGCCACATCAGATCTAAGGATGAAACCTGGATTTCACACGTTAGTGCCCAAACAAGGAAGCAGTCCATGCAATTGATACACCCAGAGTAAAAAAAGCCCAAGAAATTCAAGCAAACATTTTCAAACAGAAAGGAGTTGGCAACTGTTTTCAAGGATTGAAAAGAAATGCTGTTTCTTGAATTTTTGGAGCCTGAAACTACAATATAAGCTAAAGTATACTACCATGCACTGATAAAACTGAGGTGGACTCTTCAGCACAAATCTAGTGTTCCTGCGCCGTCCTCCTGCATAACACATCGCAGCTTGCACCGCCAGTTTCTTTGAGGAGTTTGGTTGGGAAGTGTTTGATCATCTGCCCTACAGCTCAGATCTTTTACCACTTGTTCTTGCATTTGAATCCTTTCCTTGGACCACAAAGCGAAGAGCTCAAAAAGGTGATCTGGGACAGGCTGAACTCACGGGCGGCAAGCTTCTATGACATTACTTTACTAAAGTTAGCACCACGCTACGACCAATCCCTGAATACTTGCGGTGAATATGTGGGAAAATAGCCTAAGTTCATATATTAATTTGGTCGGTAGTACAAATTGGAAAAATTTTCTTTTTCATTTCGAATAGCTAATCGGTCATTTATTACCAAACAGCCCTCGTAGTTAGCTTTTTCGTAAATAACACAGGCCTGCGATGAAAAAAATACAATGGAATTGATAGCTGAACTTTATGTATTTTTTGGAGCTGATTTTTAAAAAATTAAAAATTTCTATCACGTCACGTTTTCTTAAAAAATTCAATTTTGCTTGGATTTTTATGAACATTTACCATAAAAAAAATCGGCGTATTTATTTGCGAAGAGAACGTAGTCTTCCTGAAACCTCTCGTTTTTTAATGCATTTTTAAGCAAACCACAGAAGCCACTTCCACACAAAAAAAAATAAGCATCCAAACGATTGTATTCATAAGTGACAAACCAATCGATATATGGTCTTGCAAAGAAAATAGATATGTTGGTAACTTTAGCTAGCTGTCACCAACCACCATTCCTACGCTGGATATCCCCACTGAAGTAATATTGTATTTATTTTGGCAATTATACAACAACAAAAAAAGGGTTTTTTTTAGTCTAAACTACAAAAATATGGACATTAACTCGTGTTTCTCTCCATTTTCTTCTTCCCCCTCTCCCCCCCACCGCGTTTTACTACCCGTTTGAGTTTTATGCATATATACTAATTACGCTAATATATTAGTGACGAGGAAGGTAGAATTGAGAGGAAGTATACTTACTACACGTGTTTGCATGGAGGTAGAGAGCATTTTTTTTTTAGAAAAAAACCCACCCACATTACAGCTGACCAGGATTCGAGCCCCAATCATACCCTCATAGGCAATCCAGTCTATTGCTAGAGTGACATCTTAGACCATTCTACCACCGAATTGGGTCCATCTCAATTTAATTAAATATTTTATCACCCCACGTCTTAGTGTAAGTAGTGGCTACCAGTGACTTTATCTATGTAATCCAAGAGAGCAGGATAATTAGGTCAAGGATGATTGTTATTGTTTTAATTGCGTGCTCCACGTATTGCTACCTGTCTGAGCTATCGACATGGCTACACTAATAGAGTAATGGGAAGAAGGTAGAATTCGTATCAAGTGTATCCGCATTCGAGTGGAGGGGAGTGAGAAATAATTTAGGAATAAGATACTACGGTACATCCAACTGGGATTCGAACCCCGATACCTCCATCACCGTCAATCCAGACTATTTCTAGAGTAATACATTATACCAGGGGTCCCCAAACTCCGCGGAATGGATACATCCACCCCCTGGACGCTTTGAATATTTTTTTTGTAATTTTTTTTATAAAACCAAAATACTGTTTGTGTTGAGGTTAGGGTTAGAATCCTGGGCTGTGGCTCTGAATCGTTCTTTTCCATAAAGTTGTATACTCCATGCAAACACGGGTACGTTTCTTCTATATTTACACGCTTCTCATTTTTACCTTATTAGTATAAAATATGTAGATAGCTCGGACGTATAGTAAGACACATCATATCGACTGCCACATGGTCTAACGCGTCACTCTCGTGTTTTACTGGATTAATAGTGACGGGGAGATCGGTTTTGAATCCTGCAGCAGAGGGTCAAAAACCGAAATATTTGTCGGTTCCAGTTCTCCGATCAACCATATTAAGGTTCTGGCACTGGTTCCTGTTGGGGGGGCGGGGGGGGGGGGGG
>CABFVZ010000773.1:194870-265185 GCA_902151445.1 Timema monikensis | reverse complement strand
GGTAAAGTGACAGTATACCGAAACTACCATTTCTGTACTTTTTTTTATCTGGGTGGGAATTTTATGAGCACTTTTACCTTGTGAAACGGTTTACCTTTTTGAATATCAAGTCGTAAGAAGGTTTCAAAAGCTAGCTTCTCCCTTCGTCACAACTTTACTGTTTTATCTTATAGTTTTACTTCATACGTTTTAATCTTTTATTAATATCTTCTATATTTTTAGGTATTTAACGTGGACCTTTTGGAACGACTGACTATTTATAAATATATATTATATGTAATAAGAACTTAGCTTTGAGCTTTAGTCTTGAGTTTTTATAAAGTTGAAATAGACCAATGTGTGTATGGATTTTCTAAAATTTTTTTGTAATGATGTAAATTTGAATAATTTTTGTTGCATTAATGATATATTAAGATAGTGACTAATATAATGTATTCATGAGATAAAACTTGCTAAAATTTATCAGATTATAATTGTGAGTTTGATTAATCTAATTTGATACTACCAATTGCTTATTCTTTAAGATCTTTTATTTTCGTTCATTAAACTAATTACGGTATTTAAAATTTAAAATCCCTGTAATTAATTATTAATAATATTATAACTTGGTTAAGTGTAAGATAAGGTATTACACCTTATCTTCGCCTGATTAAATAAATCAAATAACATCAGCACAGGACCTATAAACTAACTTTAATCAAGAACAGACACAACACCCAGCCCCCTTATCATTAATTAATCAATGTGGGAGAGGGAACCCGCCTTTCACAGATTATAAATTTTTCCACCATGCTGGGAATCGAACTTGGGATCCTTAACTCAATAGACAGACCCACTACCGGCTGAGCTAAGGATTCAGATCTTTTTTTTAAAGTCGGTAGTCTTGGAGAAGGTAGGTTTTCCTCTACCCTACTTCCTTCCCTGTGGGTGTGACCCACTGTAACCCGGGTGGGTAGTAAGACGTGGTGTGAAAAAAAAGGCCTCTAAACATTAGAGCTAAATGTTGTATTAAAATAAGATAAACGTAAGCCTCCACTCTGTTTTACTAATAAACTGGAACGTGGAGGGCAGTTAGCAAACGTCTGCATGTTCTCTCCCAAACATTCAGGTTAATGAATTCACAGGCCCTCCCTCTCCGCCCATGACCCCAAAAACTGCCCCTCCGCACCGCGCTGCACGATTCTCATTTATTTTCGCTGGTCGGTTGTAGGAGAAGGGAGAGTAAGAAGGGGAAACGACTTTTTTTCCCCCCACAAAATTATAATGCAACCCCCCTTTTTCCCCAAAAAGTGGAGTGTCCCGCCTCTTACCCTCCTTCCAAACCCCGAGACACTTCCCCCGGGGGCCCGTGGAACACCACACAGGAAGTCGCGTGTCCGAAGCAAGCCGCGAATCGTTATGGGAGTGGAAAAGGTGACGTAAATAATTTTTCAATACTTATTTTTTTAATTCACTTCCTGATGACTAATGTTGTGTGTGTCGGGCACCGAATCCCGCCTCTATTATTTATAAATCAATGTATTGAATTATTATTATTATTATTATTATCACCGCGTCTTACTACCCGTTCGGTTTGTACGCACTTAGGTTAATGTGTAATGGTAGGGTGATTGTGAGATGAAAATGAATGACCTGAATTCTAACGTGGATCCGAACCACGCTGGAGGACTGAATTCAACAAACTCACAAGTTGTGATTAATACACGACTAGTCAGAGGTGAAGGAAAGGTTTGGTAACCAGATAAATCTGTGCCAGGACCAAGGATTGAACCCCAGACTCCCAACACAGAAGTCCGACACCTTACCCCTACACCGTCAGGTCACCGTGGACTTATCAATTTCGGAACATGTAATAGATTATTTATACTTAACTTAACGTCCCGGGTTCGATTCCCAGAATGGCTGAAAAGGAAATATTTCATTGGTGAAATTAGGGACCTACTCTTTAACAATCCTGAATTGTTTGTGCTATAATTAAGTTAGTGTGTGAATATTTGAATCGTTATACTCCCATATTCACATCGATGGTCGCATAGTCTTGACGCGTCACTCTCGTGTTGAGACTGGATTGCCGATGAAGGGAGTAGATCGAGGTTCGAATCTCAACGGTGTTCTTTGAGGGAGGTTTTTCTTAAATGGTTTTCCACCGCTTTGAAAATTTTACCCTTCTCATTCCTTTTTTGTTTGACGCTGCATATTACTACTCGTTCTAGATATACGCTCTTATACTAATCACGCTAATGGTTTTAGGTTATATTTAGACGAAGTGTACTCGCATTTGTGTGAAAGGAGATGGGAGAACCATTTTAGGAAAAATAACTTTATACATCCGACCGAGATTCAAACCTTGATCTCCCCGTTATTGGCAGTCTAGTCTACTGCGAGAGTAGCACGTTAGACCACGAGGCCACCGAAGCGGGTACTCATTTATATTACATCATCGTAATTAATGTACGCGTATAACCTGAACGGGCACTAAGTACAATGAAATTAAAAATTTTAATAAATATATGTATACATAGTGGATTATTCAAATCACCGAGTAAAAACGTATACAGGTTGTAGGGCGTAACGATACTAGTATTTATATTCCGTTCACGATAGGTTTTTACCTAGATGACAGTTTGAAAATCATATGTTTAAGTTTTGGGTTGCCAACACTTGTAAAAGATCACAGTTTTGTTATAAATGTGAAGATATTTAATTACCTGTTATATATTACATTTAAAATAACGTAAACTTAAGTTTTCTCATACTATTTAATTTTTTTTAATAATTTCTTTTTATCCAACTCAAAACAATATTTTAAACATAATTAAAAGTACTTATTTTTCGTTTTGGAACGTTACTGATTTTGTGTAATATAGTGCACACATCAATATCTTTTAATGCAGGCATCGTATTTACTCGAAAAAAAGAAAATTGTTGTCATTTTTTTTACATACAATAAATGATTTTATGATTATTTTATCGTATTTAACTGAATAAAATATTTTCATCAACTGCGTGTCTGCATCATTGTAAAAAACTTGTTTACCGTTATGTTCAATCATATGGTTTAAATTCGTCAGTCGCCATTTTGAAGCTATGTTCGTTAGAAGTTTTTGTGAAAGTGGTGTTAATATTTTTTTAAGGGGAATAAAACTATAAATAAACTTTGCGTCCGACCTCAAATAAATATATAAATAATATTGGCCTAAATTACTGTGGTTAACTATCAGATTAATATATTACCATCTGTTTTCATTACAGTGATCCAAAGTGATAGATGTCAGCCGTTGGCGTAGTGATGTATTAGGGATTACTTCTAGTAACATTTCGAGCTGTCATCCAGGTAAACTTAGCTCGTGAATGACTTATAAACGTAATTATCACGACAATGAGACGTCAAAGTTGGCGTTGTATGCACCTGGGGGATAGGCAACTCATCAATCTTCAAAGCATAGCAAGTGGAGTGTCGTGTAAATTATGACTAGTAGCAGACATTGATTTGCCTGACAACAGGTACTCATAAGGCACCATCCATTGAGTGTGACAGGTGAAGGAGTGATGGAGATGCCTGTGTTGGTTTGCGTGGCATGCTGCGTGTGTCGCCTACCCCATACTACACCATCTTTGACGTCTTGTAGCACCGACATTTGGAGTCACCAATAGTATTAATTATAATTATATACAATTAGTGTTTTTTTTTAATTTTAAATAATTTAAATTTATTCATATAGTTAGTATTTTTAATTTTAAATAATTTAAATATATATAATACATATTATATATAATTAGTATTTTTTCAAATTAACACAAATGTAATATTTCATTTACTAGCCTCATTAAAACTTTTTGTACAGTACACAAATAAAAATAATTAATATACATTTTTTATAAACAGAATGTTCGGAAACTCATAGTCCAAACTGCACATATAGCTTGTTTCAACCAAAATTAATACAAAATACCCATATACTTATATCCGGAAAGATATGCTAATACCATTAAATTGTGTTCAAAGTTTTGGCGTACAGCACTGGGAGAGCAAAGCTGTTCAAGCATGTGTGTACAACAGGTTGCAGAAGAGCTAGGCGTGCAGCACTACACATGTAATGATGGTCAGTACTTTCTGTGATGTAGGACCGTTAATGATGACCCTCAGAACATATTCTTATTTCTAGATGGACTGGTATGGTGTTTACTATCAATTATGGCATGTTCTACTGCCGTGCTTCAAGATGTTGAGGTGTGAAGTGTTACGTGCCTAGCTCTTATGCAACCTGTTGTACACACATGCTTGACTTGCTATGCCTTCCCGGCGCTGTACGCCGAAACTTTTAACACAACATAATTTTCCAGATGTAAGTGTATGGGGATTTTTTATTATTTTTGGTTCAAAAAAGCTATATGTGCGGTTTGAGCTATGAGTTTCTAAACACTCTCAATATAATATACATAATTTATATATACTTACAATATATATGTATTATTTAATGCCTAATTAAATACTAATACGATAAAAAAAGCTATTAATAAGGATAATACATGATTTAATATTACATCTTTTGTATTAATTTTTAAAATACTATGTATTTATCAAACATTCATTATTTGTCTGATCTCAAAATTCTACAATCACTTAACAAAGGATAATTTATGTTTATAACTGTATATCAAACTGTCCGAGATTTTTTTTTTATCCAGAACCAGACTGGTAATTGTTCTGTCTCACAGCACTCAACCCTAATATTGCGATGTTGCAGTCAATAATTATGCGGTGAAGCGCAATGGTTCCATTAGCTAGATTCCTTAGGGCGTGGTCCTTTATAAATCTCACTAGTCCCAAGGTCACATGTCTCTTCTGATGGGGAAATATGTGCAGGCGTGTGATGAGGTACTTCTGTATTTAAATAAATCTGCCCTAAAAAAAAAGTATGAAAACTGTTTGAATCAAACTTTATATCTCCATCGAGTATTACTTACCTATCTGGGCTCTAAGTATTTTATCAACGCTAAGAATGGAATATTCTATAACCTTGTTCAGGATACCGACTGGTAGACCCAATGGGAAGAGACAATTGGGAGTAATGAGGTGGACTGGATATGCAGTGCCGACTTCCACACTTCCACATTTTCGTAAGGGTTGTGTTTTCAACACTTTAAAAAAAATCAGAGTGGAATATTTCAGAGAAGCATATTAAACAATTAAGAGTTTTTTAGTTTGTTAATTGTTTAAAATAAAATCATTTCACTTATAGTACTCCCTTATTAATTTAATTGAAATATATAAATAACAAAAAATTGAATAAAATACATACAAACAGTTATAACGTAATAGTTTTGGAAATAAATAAACTAGCACACTAGCCAATCAAATCACTAAAAATGAATAATAATCATAAGTAGGATAGCAACCCGCTTCAATGGCCGAATAGTCTAAGGCTTCACTTTCGTGTTAGATTGACTTGCTGAACACAGGGAATTTCATGGAGAAATATGGTGGGTTAGAACCATCCAGTTTTTCAAACTATTCAGATTCTACTGTATTATTAATGTGAGACTTGTGATTGGTGTTTAGAACACTGGTCTAGTGGCTTACAAAGTAACCCACATATTATTCTCAAGACTTAGCAGTCTATTTCTTGCTTTGATTTTTATTATTGCCATAGTTGATAAAGCTTGCTCACACAAATAGAAAGTTGAGAAGGGCAATAGGTCTGTTGGTTTTCTCCTCACTAGGTTAGGGTACTCCCCCGCCAGTCCAAGCCAAAAAACTTCCAATTATGGATCATTCTTGTTGTCAAATTGCCTTTTAGTTCGGAAATGTTTTGTATCGGGTGTCGTGGCACATGCAATTCAGACCAAACTTTATTTCTTTATCTTCATTATTCTGTGCTAATATATTTTATTTTTTTATATTTTCTGAATAGTCCCTCCCCCCTCAAAATCTCGCGGCACACCGGTTGAGAAACCCTTATATAACCTGATGAAGCTATTTTATAAAGTAAAAATTTGAAGAAACACACATTGGTTTTTTATTATTTATATGCGTTCAAGATTTTCAGAGGAGTATTTATCCTCCACCAGAATAAGTTAGGTTTCCAATCATAACCAATCAAATTATTTTATGTAAACTCTTCAGAATAATTAAAGGGTAAAATCCTATTTCAAAATATTGCAATTACTCTTCCCTATCAATCAACAGAAATACAGCGAAACTTCACTAACTTTGAAATCAATAGCTTGGAATTTAGGACAAAGTCTTAATTTGGATAAAATGCGATTTTAAGATTTCAATATTGTCATAACGCCATTATGACAACCAAATTAATGTTCACATAACGTTAAAGTTAACATAAAGAAATAAAATGTGTGATCAAAATTCATGTAATGTAAATAGTTCGAGTTTACTAGAATGCAACTTTAGCAGTGAACCTTAAGTACTTGCAACAAAAAGCTTATTAAAGCTACAAAATAGGGTGTAAGAAAAGTCCACAACACTTTGGTGTTCGCAAGATGCAGACAAACGAACTATATTGAAGAAAGAGTCTGCACATACCATACACAAACAAATTAATTACTAAATAGCATTGTTGACATTGCTTGCAACAGGATTGGTCAACAGGAACACATGATGTATCGTGATGGATTACATTTAAAATTACTAGAATATTTACATTTAGTTATGCGAATGTTGAGTTGGTAATCCCCGTATATGTTTAAAAGATATCTTAAAAAAGGTTTACTGTTTGTATTATTGATAAGGAGAAAAATTGGTATAAAAATGACTAGAATGCATAAATTTAACTTTATTTTTTTATTTTAAAAAATCTTGTTTGAGTGTTCAACTTTAGTAATTCTCTTTGAATTTTGTACAAACTTCAAATATGTTCTCAAACAGACAATTTGTTTAGGAATAGAAGTCATAAAAACATTTACCACTAAATATAGCTTATAAGACACTACTGACATATACAAACGCCTTAACTATAGATATGCACGTTTCATAATTTTTTTTCATACCACAATTCTACCATAAATAACAAATATAATCCTAGATAAATATTCAAAGGTAACATGACACAATAATCAGGTATGTAGTGATGTAGAAAATGTATCAATATGAGTGGTAATGATAATCAAAAGCACATAATATGTCACTAGAACATATTATAGCTCCAAGACTCTGTGATTAAAACTAATGGGTTACTTTTCAATAATATACCAATAATTTCCTAACCACTTAGAAATATTTGAAATCAATGTCTAACTGCTGTAAAGTAACTTAGCACAAGTGATCAAAGAGAAAGCTGACTCAGTTATGTTAGGCCCTGAAATAAAACAAATAAATTTATCTTGTCATTTCTTTAAACATTTTTCCCCCACTTCCATTTTCATATCCATAACAAAAAGCGAAAAGAGGTTTTCCTTAAGGAGATTAATATGAAAAAGAAATATCCCCAAAAATGTAATATGATGCGTAGCTGAAAAAGTAGTTTTAGGTCACAAAAAATTCACTAACTAAATTTCACCCTTTTCATAGTACTAAACAGCATTTTTGATAATTCTTTTTTATAATTTTACATCTATTAGTCTTGATTTCGAATATATGAATTTAATTGGTAGCTTAAATGAACAATATTTGTCCAATGGTTCATTCATTTTTATATTTCGTGTACAATGTTATCTAAATATATATATAGTTATGTATACACACCATCCTTAGAATTTTCTACAAAGAAAAAAATTATTATTTAAAAGTATAATATGTTATAAGACTTAGATTTATCTTGGTTCATAAAATATTAGTAAATAAAATGGGAATTAAAATTATTTGTTCAACTTAGAGAACAATAGATTTTGTTCTGAATATAGTTTCTGTATTGTTTAAATGCCAAATGTCCCATATTTATGAATTAGATTTTTATATGATCACAGTTCTCCCAATCAAAAAACCCCAATATACAAAGGTTTATAATTGTTAATTGCTAAGTGGATAGTGTAATTATCACAAGTCTAGAGGGGCCTAATTCGATTCCGAGTGATTTTTGTGAATACAGTAGTACCTCATTAATCCAAACTAGTTGGGGCTCGAAGTTGTCAGGATAGTTTAAAGTCAAGAGTAAAATTAATAATAAAATAATACAAGGTATGGTTAAAACAGCCTATACAAAAACAAACAACATTTAATTCATATTTTGTGATACAAATAGAAAACAATCCGTAGGAAATAAATTAATACGTACATTACTTACATAATATCCTACACTAATCCAGCCGGTAGCATGTCTGTCTACTGTGTTAAGGTTCTCGGGTTTGATTTCCGGCATGACCGAAAAATTTATCATTGGTGAAATGTGGGTTCACCCTTTCACAGTGATGAATTATTCAACAGCCGGGTACTGGTTGCTGTGCATGTCCTAGTAATAGGTGAGATTATAAGGCATATGAAGCTACGACAGGCCTAGCAGGCAGTTAGTGGAAAATATATGGCTTGAATAAAAATTTGACCCATGCCACAGGCTGGAAATCGTAATGGATGTAAAAATTACTTACATAATATTTTGGTCCTTTAATCTGACTTTACTTAGAACATGGCATTATTGGTTGCCTCCTACTCACATTTTGAGAAAAGGACTGTCCGGATTAATAAGGTTCTACTGTATATTTATTATTAATATGCAGATTCATTTTCTAATTTTAATTTTCCTTCGATGCCACTAGAGATTGTTGGTTAGACATTCCTAGCTTTTAATGGCAGTGGCAGATACATATACCGACCTCTGAGGTTGGGGCACCATGTAGGTGTAGTCTCAATGCCCCGATGAGATGTGATGATGATTATTATAATGTGGTGCCAATAGAAGTCTTAAACATAACTAACCAGACAAAGGCAACCATAAGAAAAATTCCCCTTTGGGAAAGATTCCTATGGCATCACCGGGAATCAAACCCAGGACCTTTAGAAGTCAGGAATGCTTATCACTTGACCAAGAGGCCGTCCTCATTCTGCTAATTGGTGAATATCCAAGCGATAGGTGTTCTGTCATAAGTTGGTACATTTGGTGTGTTTAAAAAATTGTTTTAATTAAAAGTGAGGACAATTTCAAGGTAAGTTTGTATATAAACTATGAATTTTAATTATAAAAATTCCTTTATACAAGTGATTTAATGACCAGAAGAGAAACAAAACCCTTGATTTGTTTGTCAATAGTTGGTGAATCATCTAAAAATAAATTTCACCCACATAAGACAAACAAGGATTCAAAAGTAAAGAGAACACACAAAAAACTTATTAAATAATATAATAGCGAGCTTGAATATTAATTCATTAATAATCCCAATCTCCTCTGCCTTGAGCTATGATTTATGATTTGATGTTACCTAAATAATTAAGTGTGAATTTCAACATTCAAAGAAAAAAAAATCTCTGTGATTCGAAGAAAATTTAAAAAGGATAACTGCCATGAAATGTTATATCTTTGAGCAATTATTCTCATTCAGTCATTATTTTAGTAAATATGCAAGATTTTTATCAAAGTTTGCCAAAATATTATCTTGGTGGATTTTAAAAAGGTGTATAAGTTTAAATTATTATTATTATTAGCACCGCATCTTACTACCCATTCAGGTTATACGCACTTATGCTAATTTGTAATGGTAGGGTGATTGTGAGATGAAACGGAAGACCTACAGTTTAACGTGGGATCCTAACCACGGTGGAGGCCTGGCATTCCACAAATTCACAAGTTGTGATTAATACACGTCTTGTCAGAGGTGAAGGAAGGGTTTGGCAATCAGATAAATAAATCTGTGCTGGGACCGAAGGTTGAACCTCAGACCCCCAGAACAGAAGTCTGACACCTTACCCCTAGACCACCATTGTATTATTATTATTAGCACCGCGTCTTACTACCCGTTCGGGTTGTACGCACTTACGCTAATGTGAAATGGTAGGGTGATTATGAGATGAAATGAAGGACCTACAGTTTAACGTGGAATCCACCATTGTAAGTTTAAAGTAATGCTCTTAATTCTGTCTGAAATTGAATAACCTAATGACATGTTTAGTTTGATATTGGTATCAAATTACAACAATGCTACGCCTGTAAATTTAATTTTGGGAAGAGGGAATATAACATATCTAAGTTATTACTTTTGTAGGTTTTCTGATTAGAAATTTTAGAAGGATTTTTTTATATGTAACAGAAAACCTTTTGAATATAAAGATGTAAGCTAGGTCTTAAAATGGAGTACATACATTTGAAATATTTTGGATGCTCTATATTATAGTTGTAATTATTATTTTAATAAAATTGTTCCTGATGTTTGGGAATAAGGGGGTGCATGGTTGAATTACCATAGTTTATAAAACTGGTTGCATTTATCTAAAATACATCTTTACTATAAGTAAAAAGTAACAAATTTACAACACAAAGCAATCATGGCCATACAATTTGGTACCATTAATTAATTTACACAGCCCCTATTTTCAATATATAGTCTTTTTCTGAAAACTAGGACTACCCAGTCATGATAAATACATGCTTTCCTTTGAATCACAAAAGAGAACTTTATACAACCTGAGTGTATAATCATCATCAATAATTAAGTGTATCGGTTTATTTTTTAAACAAATCAAAAATGAAAAACTAGTGTTGGTTGTAGTTCCGCAATAATATATTCCTTTTTTCTAAGGAAAGAAAAAAAAATACTATCTGTAAAATCTTAGTTGAATAAACTATTGAAAACATAAAGCATGATAAAAATGTTAATTCAAGAAGTGACAACATGATATATATACACACTATTTGTTAACACCAACATTCACAAAGGCTGTGGTTCTTGATTTATTATCAGTCTTTTGACTAGGAAGAATTTGATAAGAATGTAGGCTTTCTTTGTAGTTGTCTCCTCTTTTTATCTCCCATAGATCCACTGAGTGATGATTACAACATTTACACGCCAGTTAAACAATATCTTTGGGTTGGTTCTTTAGGCCACTAAAAACACTAACATAACATTTTTAGTAACAAGTGTGCACTATAGTTGAGACACAACAAACATAGGAAAACATTTGATTTTTTGTGTGTGATATTATGCTGGTATTCAGCAATTTATTTTAGATAATATATTTATCTTTTGGTTTTAAACATAAAATAAATATAGCAATTTGAATAAAAACATATTTTTCATACAAATTATGTACAAGGTAGAGAATAAAGCTAAGTAATGTGCAATAATAATGCTGAAAGAATCTCCTAGCCTATGTAAAACTTAAGCTCAAATTGACAACTTAATATATTGTACAAATTGTAATCACATCATTTATAAAAACTATCACACAAGTAAAATATCATTAACACTTGAGCATATTTAGTGGTGGTTCACCAATAAAATATAAGTTGAATGGGATGAGAAGAAGATTAAAAAAACATCATAGAAAAAAGCAAAGTTGTACTGAGTGGTACAGGGCTAGTTTCTGATAATGATTGAATAACGTTATTGTGAGTTCTCTTGGAGGAATGGCAGATATATGATAGAGATACCCTTTTGGGGTTATGTTCAAATTCATACAAGTTTGAAGAAAGTTTACATGACTGTTGAGGAATGATAGTTTAGAAGCATGTATATAATTAGCTTCATCCAATATTGTTTATGTGTGGATAGATTTCTTAATGTGTTTATAATAATTACAAAACATGATGAAAAAAAAAGAGGTTAGACATAGGTAAGAGAAGCATATTAGTGAGAAAAAATATATGATAGAATATCCTATAGGTAATGTATAATGTCTAACAATGAGGTGGCCCAGTGGCTAAATAATTTTAAAATTATTTAGCCACTGGGCCACCTCACTGTTAAACAAATAGAATATAAGGCAAGACTTCAGAAACTCAATCTACAATTTGTGCAGTCTCTTAAATTAAGTCACGCCACTTTTGTTGGTTTAGAAATTTAAATAATTAAATAGCCTAGGAATGTATTGACTTTAGATGTGACGCTCGAATCCTCGATTCCACAAATCCTAAGGTATTCGAGATCTGTAAAAATATAAAAAAGTATCTTGAATACAATTATGAATATTTCAGATCCAAATAACAATTTTAAGCAGATTGGTAAAAGAGATTATAGTCTCTCGTGTGCATGGAAGAATAACAGAATCACAAACAATAATGGACAAAATTGTATTAATATAGGCCTAATTAATTTACATAAAATGTTGGCTCTTTGTTGTTTATGATGTAATATACATGACAAACAAAATATATTTCAGTGGCACCAATATTTCAACAACTTTTTTTCAATTAAGTTTTAAATATTTCACTTTAACTAAAATGGCACCTTTTTAAAGATTCGTGAATTCGAATTTGGATTCAAAAATTAAAAGAAAGTTTAAATTTAGGGTTCGAGAAATATAGGATTCAACCTATCTTTAGAATCAATACATTCTATAAACATTCCTTTAAACTAAAATATAACGAGTCGACATGAATTGAAATCCAAATATATGTCAACACATTTTCGATCAATCTTGCAAATGTGAGATGAATCGAATATGGACTAGATTATATTATTTTCTTCAATTATTAAAAATCATTCTTATTCTTGAGAAGGAAATGTGGGGAATATTTCCACGAGAAAATACTGAACTAAACATTTTTTCTTAACACTTAGTTTGCTCGATTAGAGCTTGGTAATTGAGGATAACTGACCTAATACATTGAAAATGAATATTAAAAATTTATTTCTTGCTTTAAGTAAATTAACATGTATTGGATCTTTTTTACTTTTTATAAATTATTAGCATGTATATTTGCACCTCAAAAGTTGTTTTTTTCAAACACAGTAATACCTATTCTAAGCAGAAAATATCAGAATTGGAAGATTTCGGCACATAGTCATTTACATATTCTACTTGAAATTACATATCAATACATAATTATCTTGATAAAAACACAAAATTGTCTGTACAATATACTACTAAAGTAAAGGTAAAAACATTTAGTAGTATATTTTTGGCATTGGCTTACATAAAATAATTTAATAAACTATCGTATAAGCCCTTAGTTAACATTCTTAATATATAATTAAATAAAACCGACATAATAATTTACTATAAGAAATAATCAATTAAAGGAACACTACTATAAACATCAAAATATATTGGATATGTTTAATCAAGCTTTATAAACAAAATACGATACTAATAAAAAATTAATAACCATTGGTAAACATCACAGAATGTGTTGAGGTAAAGGCAAATATCTACTAAATGCCTTTCCAAATAAACAAGGTGTATAAGATAGCTAAAAGAAAATAGTTGGCGATTAAATATAAAGACGCTTGTGGAAGTTAACTTATTTTTTTAAATATGAAAGCTTCAAAATATATAACATAAACACTTCTTTTTTCCTTCTTTCTTTTTTTTAAAGCTCTGGTAGACATTTTAATTTAAAGATGATAACAATTTAGAGCTTATTATATTTGATTTCCCACTAAATAAACTAACTTATACACAATTAATAATCAGCGTGCAGTTATTGCACAATAAAGTGACCCTGTCTTGACCGAGAGAGTATCTAAAAAAAATATATATATATTTTACACATCAAATAAAGGCAAATAAAGTATTAACAGGTTTAGAACTAACTAAAATCAAATTCTCCTCAGGCACAAAGCTGTAAGAAAGATTCATAAATGTGACATGTGTGAAAATTAGGTACCAAGCAAATATAAAATAACAGTAAGATTATTATAAAACTTAGGTTGAATCTAACATGTTTTATTTCATTTGGCGTGTTTTCACAATTGACCTGGTATTGATGTTTACGGTCATAGTGCTTTATCGCTACTGGTTACGAAAGTTTATGACAGAGATAATACCAAACCTCAGTTTGATACACCTTTCCTTGACCAAACTAAATAGCCTGGTAATAAACTAAATAGCTGAGAATTGTGTGCTAATTTCAAACCAGCATGATTCCTTATGTTAGATTTGAAAGTCTAAAGCTTCATATTCAATAGATTTTAAAAGTTATTTGTAAATGAAAATGGACAGTAATTATTAGCTAGAAATATATGACGGTAAATACTTATTAGTAAAAACAAAAAATAAGATTGTCATATCATAGCATTTGGTACTGCTTGTTAACCTTACTCTCCATTTTCTTTAGTGAAATTTTAATACTATTATTATTATTATTATTATTAGCACCGCGTCTTATTACCCGTTCGGGTTATACGCACTTACGCTAATGTGTAATGGTAGGGTGATTGTGATATGAAATGGAGGACCTACAGTTTAACGTGGAATCCGAACCACGGTGGCGACCTGGCATTCCACACATTCACAAGATGTCTTATCAGAGGTGTAGGAAGGGTTTGGAAATCAGATAAATCTGTGCAATTTTTAATACTAATATTGTTTATTTATAGTCATTTATCATCATTTGTAAAAGGTATTCAAAAACATTTAGTTATGGATAAAGAAATAGTGCCTATGATTTAATCTAGGACTATTTACTCTTACATACATATTCCATGTTTTCTGTAGGCTATTTTTGAGAACATAAGTTTAGCTTGGTATGTTGTGTAAATATTAGGCCTAGTCAAAATAACCAGTAATCACATTTTATGATGTTGATATATTTTTTTTAAACCTAGAATGTTATTCAAGTGTATACAAATATGTTTCATAAGACACAAAGCTGATTTAAGTAACTTTGTTAGGGCATATTTTACCATTTTTCCGTGTTCTTTCGTGAGATGGCATATTTTCATGTTTTTAAGTAACTTTAAGTCATTTTTTGTTAATTTTGGGTCATTATTTTGCATATGTTAGTATTTATTTTCCCTGAAAGCCAGAAGCAAGACTGAGAAAAAAAATGGGGGGAAGGAGTGCTAGTGTTAGAAAAACTGTACACGCATCACAACAGTGGTGCCACCACAGCGGTAAAAATTCTTCCACTACTCCCTTGTTTTCTTTTCTATTACATATTTTTTGCTTAAGGACTTTCAGTTTGGCACAGAAACTGTAAGAAGTTCAATTGTATTTTAAGAGTTTTTTTTTCTCTCATAAAGAACGTGTTTTAGGGCACTACATTTTTAGTTTACCACAGAAACTGTAAAAATTAGTGGTTTTTCTTGGTTATCTTTGTTTTGGTTTTTATAGGTAAAGTTAGTAAAATTGGTTAATAAAATAAAGGATTTCTGATGACACAAACAGTCAAACAACTAAATTATATTTTTTAGATTATTTTTGTTTAGTTCCATGCTATTATTTTTTTAATTAATTTGGAAAGGAAATAAAAAAAAAATTAATTTTAATGGTAATTTTTTTGCTTTAAAGGAGATTTTTTTAGTTTTAATGGTCATAGATGCATTTTTTAAAGCATTTTCTAGCAATTTTTAGGGCATCAAACTCCTAACCCTAGTAAGCAACAATATATCTAAGAATAAAATTAAATAGAGCCTTTTCATTGATCATATAGGCTTACGTAAATGAATCTACTAGCTGTTATATCTACTCCACCCTAACCACCATTTTTGTTTACAAAAAAAAAACCTCAAAGACGTTTTCACGCTCCACCTTGGTCAGATTCACTTGATCAATAGCACTAGGTACCAAGACATAACCAAACCAATAGTAAGAACTCGCTTATTAGTATTTTATTTGTAAAAATTGAAAGTATTACAAATTGATATGAAAGTAGATTTTGCTTTTTTGTTGAATTCCCTATTAGGCCAATTTCAACCATTCATAGGCCAATTATTCAACACACTGTTAACCTTGTATAAGTTTTATGAAATGGCAACTTGTGCTAGATTCATTTGGTCATTACTGCAAACAATGTGATCACATTTTCTGTGCTATTAATTTTGATCACATAATTAGATGACCATAAATGTCAAGATCATATTACCATAAGTGTCGGACCATTGAATAAATTTTTTGCTGATAGACAGTAACAACATTAGAACTTAAAAAATTAATAATATAATAATATAATATTTAGCACCACGTCTTACTACCCGTTCGGGTTATACGCTTTAAGTACTAACTACGCTAATGGATTAGGAATTGGGAAGGTTTAATTAGAGGAAGTGAACCCGCATTTGCGTGGAGGGAGAGTAGAAAACCATTTAGGAAAAACCACCCACAGTTCACCCGACCGAGATTCGAACCTCGATCTCCCCGTCCTCAGCAGTCGTGCTCAACACGACAAGCGCGTTAGCCAACTGCACCACCGAGGCGGGTCTTAAAAAATTAAAAATAGTTTAACTAATCTAATAAAAGGAAATAATAAATTATATAAATGTGTTGTCAAAATTTTCTGTGCCGTTTTTAATCATACAAATGACTCAAATTTATATTAGAAAAATAAAGAACAATTTAAAATTATCTCATTAACATCATCACAAAGTTTTTCCAAATTGTGGCCCGATCAGTTTAGGGAAATGCCTCATCTGCCTCTTTCAATCCACCATTCTTCTTTCACTTGCACACTTTCTGTTATCTGCTCCTTCCATCTTTTTATTCGTCTCCTTTATAGTATTTTTGGTATTTTCTTATTTTCCATTCTCATTACATGGGCCTGCCATATATGTCTTGCTTTCTCTACCATCTTATGTACTCCTTGGTAACTTCATAGATATCTACCTAATCACACCATTCCCTTAAGGGTTTGGTAATAAACTGTGCATAGAGCTCAAAAAAACAACTCCCTACTTAATCCATCCTGACTAACTTTCTCCACACTTCCCTATCCTTGCAAACTCCCTTCGCTTCAACAACATCCATACTCCCAGCCACATGCTCTTTTTATTCAGAAAAATCCTAAAATGTTTCTCTTTTCTGCACATTTGCCTACCAGATTTAGCCATGTTTTACATGGCCTACCCCCTCGTTTTGATTCACGCACTCTACCGTCATATATTTGCTTTGTCATTCGATCCACAATCATCCTCTCAATATGTCCAAATCAATGTAAAATGCATCTTTCATATTGACCTATTGTATGCCCTTTCAAACCACACTCCTACAACACCCATTCATTACTGACTCTGTCCATACGAGTTTTTCCACACACATTTCTTAGATATCTCATTCCACCTTCATTCATCTTGGTATTTGTATTTTTCTTGACAAACCCACACTTCAAACCTATTCCACATTTGTATATACTGGTATCCTTGCCTCTTTCTATACTAGTTAATTCCTTATCATGTTTCTCCTTGTAACAGGTAAAATGCTCCTACCAAACTTCATTCCCGTGGTCTCCACTTTCCTAGTCTCTCTTACATTCATTGTCCATGTTTATGCAACATATGTACAACACTTCCTTACACTTCAAGGGTACTTCTCTTCTCCATAGAAAGTCTCTTAAACACCTGTAGAACAACTCTACCTGTTGTCTTATCATTAGATCCTCTCTACCTCCATCTTTCTATTCAATCATGCTTCCAAGATATTTTACATTCTGTACTTTTCTCTGCTCTTCTCAATCCAATTTTATAGCTTTATTGGGCCTTATCCTCTTCCTTGTCATTACCATCACTTCAAAAACTAGTTTCTTTATTCAATCAAAATTGAGTAGTTTGGTGTTTGTGTAGAGTGTCTTTTCTCTTTTTGTGTTTGATAGAGGCAACAATGCCAAAATATTACTCTTGTGTTTAAATGTGTATGTGACTGACTACTTCTCATAAAGAAAAGAGAATAAAAGGAGAAATTGTCACCTTTGTGCATTGGATTCTTCCCAAATTTTTCCTCTTTCTTGCACTTTTTAGTTTATTTTTATCAATTTCCATTTTTATAAAATCATTTAGCCTTTGGGCATCTCTCTCCCTTTCTAAGCAAATTATACATTAGAAATAATAATTAAATATATTATCTAGAGATGGGTCAAAGCTATATATTTTTTTACTATGAATATGAAACTTAGAAAACCAGGCATGTGTAGGTCAAATTTTTCAAATGTAGAGTAAGGATTTTTTTTTAAATTAGCTAACAATTGAACACAAAATATGTTATCCCTCATATCCTTGATAGCATTGTGAAAAATATAAAAACAAGATCACAAAGCTCAAAGGTAAGTTGAAACAGCGACCCAACATCTTGTGATTACGTCACTACAATTAGATATTATACAAGGAGCCTTTCCAACCACTTTGAACAAAATCACAACATTTATTGGTAAAACAGCAGCTTGACTTACTAATACATAGGCCTAAATAACATTCACTTTTAAAAGATATTTACTCTAACCAGGGTTGCAAACACAGCCAAATTTAATTAATCCTTGAATATTCAGTGATACACACGTTTATCCTATAAAATTGATATTTTTAATATTTACTAAAATAAGAAAATTATGTACTATGAAGCATTACTTAATTATTAGGGGTATGTGCAAGGTCCACTTTTTCAATTCAAAGTGATGTTGAATTGAATATTAAATATTCTTGAAGCTAAATCAAAGTCTGAATGTTTACAATAATGTTTAATGTTGGAAAAAGTATTATATTTTATATAACTATATAAATGTGGGTATTAAAACAAAATGTTATACTACGTCCATATTTTGTCTTGAATAATAAAAATAAGGTTACTATCCCAAAATGTAATTTAATTATTTGATTTATTTCAGATTTTTGTCATGTGAACATTAATTATTTGTGATACACACAGAAGCACAAATTGACAAAAATTGAACATAAATATGTATTTTAATTTTAAATAATTTTATTGGGGAGGCTTTGTTATTGTTGCGTATAGAATTTTACGAATCAAAGTCAAAGCTGACAAATATTCGAAGCTTCGCCCAACCTTATTAATTATTTAATCTTGACATGAAGTAATTTTGCATTAAGATAAGTTGAGCCTGTGAGGAATAACATTCTTATTTGTGCGTAAAAACATGGACAATATTATGTATTTTACCTTTTCTAATGACAACCAAAAAATCATTTTACTACGATCAACTTGAATCACAGGTTAACTGCAAATGGAAAAAACTTCACATATTTTAATCAAAGTTAATTAGTTTATTAGAAATTCCAGTTATTAAGTAGCCTAATAAAGATTAGTTGTGGACAGCCTTTTAAGGTCGAAGGGGGTTAAGTGGAAAATAAGGATTGATAAAAGTGTTTTTTTTTAATTAACGAACAAAAATATTTAACAATAAATTAAAATTAAGCTTCCAAAATTAGAGATTGGTTGAATTCACTCTTTAATGAATATAAATCTCCTTCCAACCAAAAAATCTCCAAATTCAAATCAAAACAGGCTTCTCACCTCTACTTTAGATGAATTCCTCTCCTTACTACCAGCACACTTATTATTTCAGTGTCACAACCAAAATAATAATATAGTATATAACACAACTCTTTTTGTATCTATCTATTTAACCAAAGTGCTGCCATCTATACAATGGAATCATAATTGAAAAACAATCTGCTGTTGACAGTCAAACTTGCAGTACAACCAAGACCATTAGTCTACTATGTTAACCTGAAGATGTTGTCTGTGACAGCGACAGTATGTTCATAAAAAATATGTGTATGTGTTTTTAGTGTTTTATCTAAACAATTTATACTCCAGTATCATTAAAGTAAGTGTGCTGGCTATCCCTCCTAATCTAATCGCAAATCTGAATCTTAAAAAGTATGCATGATAAGCAAAGAAGGTAGTGTTTTCCACATTGTTATGATACATCTCTCTTTCAAATCTGGTTCTGATCACATTAATTCTTTAGTTTATTTAGGGTTTAAAATAAGGCAGATAGCCAAAAAACACACTTAAGTGAATAATACTGGAAAATAAACTGTCTAGATAAATCACCTAAAAGTAAATACTTAACCCCATTTTTAAGGACAATCTTTCACTGCCACAAAAATAGATTTATAGCATTTTTTACTATGTGATTTCACATTCAGTTTAGTGGCAAATTAATGATCTAAGGCAGGCATGTCTCACTTGCTGCTCACAGGTTGTATGTGGCCCAATCCATTATTTCATGGGATTAGCAGGCCTTTTAATGAACCAACATATAGTACTGCCCAATAATTCATCTTATTATAAACTTAGTAGAAATATGCCATTTAGAATTATAGCTCTATAAGTAAATCTTCTTTTCGCTTCATGAGGTAATTGTATTATATTTGGAGGAAGGTACAGGAAAGGTGGATAGAAACATATAACAAGTAGAAACATATAACAAGTAAAAACACAATATGGCTTTTACAATGAAAAGAACACAGTTCAAAATTTACATTGCTACCATTGGACAAAGAGGTAATGGCTACCTCTTGAAGAAAATCGATCATTACCATCTAATTCCCTGACCTAGGTTTCATTCTATTGAAACTCATCAAGAAAGAGTGTAAAAAGCGCAACACAACTTCCTAAAAGAGGAGTTAAGATAGAATGAAAACTAGATCCGGGGATTGGACGGTAGCGATCGATTTGCTTAAAGAGATAGCCATTACCTCCTTGTCCAATGGCAGCAATGTACCTCCTTGACCAATAGCAGCAATGTACCTCATTGTCCAATGGCAGCAATGTACCTCCTTGACCAATGGCAGCAATGTACCTCATTGTCCAATAGCAGCAATGTACCTCATTGTCCAATAGCAGCAATGTAAAGTATGAAGTATGTTCTTTTCGTTGTAGAAGCCATATCATGTTCGTTCCCTTCTATATACTTCTAGCCATTTTTACTGTAATTTCTTCCAAATATAACACAATTTATCTCAAAAAGCAAAATTTTTTTCTTAAAAATACCAACCAAATATTCGTAATTTTTGGAATTATATTGGTGTCTGAAGAGTTATTTTACCCTATAAAATGGAACCAATACTAGAGAGATCACAGTTTACAGACATGTATTTGTCATCAATTATGAATGTGACTTCAACACAAGATTTAAAGCTTGGTCCACATTCTTGCTGCAAACTGTTTTTAAAATCTATGGGGGAAAAAAAGAATGTAAGTCTTAACATATTATATAAGATGATCTTAATTTTTTTTTTGTATTATTAAGCATTTTTAGATTGAGTGTTTTTTTTACTTAAATATTGTGACAATATTAAATTTTATAAAATTCAACCCCCTCAGTATTTTCAATTTTGAATGTGGCCCATTTAATCAAACGAGTTTGTCATGCCTGGCCTAGGTTCTGGTTGTTAGGTTTGTTCTATAATTACGTTAAATTAAACCACCAGCAAAATTCATAGAAGATATTAAAAAAATGCACTTTTAAAATTTGTAGAAAATATATATAATATGTATTATATATTTTTTGAATCTCAAACTAGAAATTTTTATGAGTTCTCAAACTATCAAATATCCTTAAGGGTCTGAAAGATTTGGAAATTTTAAAGACTCATCCCTATTTATAATGAATATAACAGAAGAATGAAAGGCTAATATTTTACATAATTTCCACACATACATAAATGTTGATGAAAAAGAAAGTTTTTTTAAGTCATAGCACAATTAATAAAGATGTTGTGCCTCTTAGCCAAGCAATGTGGTCCAATGAGCTAGACTTATACTCAGGTTATTACTCCTGTACCAATGACAGACTAGGTAAATGTATGACGCACTGGCATTGTTCTCATATCTCTGTCTCAGTGGGGATGGTCACCCCTGATAGAGACCCCGAACTAGAGGAAGACACAGACCTGGAACGTGGCAAATGTACCAACACTGTGGAGTTACCTCGACCAGGCCCATCTGCGGTGATATGTCTGCCACTAGTGTATAGCACAGGAGCGTAGCTCGTTGCGTTGTCTAGCAAGATGTTACTTGTTCCAGCCTGGAGCCTCAAGGAGCAAGGCCTCGGCCCCAATATATCCCCAGGTGATCTCTCTTTCACCTTACCCCGACCATCTGAAAGTTTCCTGTTATCGATTGTAGTGTCTCCCTTGTGGCGTGCCCAGGCACTGTCTACTGCCTTATCACTTGTAGGTGTCACCTCACTCAGGTAACTTCGACCTTCTCGGTTAGAGAGCTTCATAGCTGAACCTTCAGAGACTACTTTGCTATTAGAGGGGAAAGAAACTCTCCCCAATGAATCGCCATTACCGACATTCATCTCCATATCTCTATTATCATTTTTATGAAGCACATCACTAGATTTGTTTTTCAACCTGGAAGTTCTGTCACTATTTTTTATAGAGTGTCTTGTACTCTTAACGCCTTCACTAGTTTTACTTACATTACTTGTCATTTTACTACTATCTATGATTTTATTTGCTATCTTTACCTGCTTACCAACAATTTTTGTTCCCGAAGAGTCTGTAAATTTTATAGTGTTGTTTTCACTTATTCCTTCATTTCCGGTACCGAGATTCTTTTCATTTTCATTTACTATCCCTTCCCCTTTTCCTACTTTTGAAGCCAGCAAGGAAGGCGTGATTATTTTGTCGTGGTAGTTTAGCTGATCTCCATTATTTGTGGACAAACATGATGTTTCACTGCTCTGCACATTTCTGTTGATGACTTCGTTCCTCGTGGCCACTACGTTGACATAGCGCACCAAACCTTGGCTAGCCCTATTGGAGCCATCTACAACAGTCTTGTTTGGAGTTTCAAAAGTCTGAGTTGCCACTTCAACGGTGCTGCACCCTTGCAGAGGACATGTGCAACTGGTACAGTGCTTCGTGTGCAGTCTCTCTCGCTCTCGTTCCTCTAGCACCTTGGCCATGATGGCTGCCGACACAATGTCCATTGGAGGTTTGCAACCTTCGCACTTATCATCAAAGTTATCTTCCTTGTCTGGTAAAAAAAATTCAAGCATGTATTATGGATTAGAATTTATAGCAAGTAAGAGTAAAAGGATATATTTCAGTATCTTGTTTAGAAAGATATACTTTACTATAGTGTACATTAAATAGTTTGGTAAAATAAAAATAGAAGTTGTCGGAAAGAACATAAAATCAGTTAAGATAATGCCATATTTTCGACACACCACAAAATACCGATAATGAATGAATGCTAACAACGGAAGAAATTGCCTAGAAAAACTTTTAAAAGAAAAGTGAATCTGATCTGAAGAATATATCAGCTTTGCTTACTAATAGTACCTTGGAATCCTATAGGATATTTATTTAGTACCGCGTCTTACTAGGACACGTTTGGGTTACACGCTTATGTTCTAATAACACTTATTGTTTTAGAGATTAGGAAGGTTATATTTATAGGAAGTGTACCTGCATTCGTGGAGAGAGAGTGGAAAACCATTTTGGAAGAAAAAAAACCCTTAGTATACCTGACCGAGATTCGAACCTTGATCTCCCCATCAGCGGCAGTCTAGTCTACTGAAAGAGTAGCACACTAGACCATGCAGCCACCGAAGCAGGTCTTAAGGATAGTCAAGATTTGAGATATATTGGATTCAAGATTAAATTTTTAAATTTTGAATTGGAGTTTGTTTTAGAGCTTTCCTGCTTCTTCTTGATGATTAAGCTCAAAATAGTCATAGGAAAAACTTAATAAATAAACATAATATCATTAATTTACCATTTAACTGGATGTATGATATAAAAAAAAAGTTTGTAAATTATTTTTTTATAGCAAATTAAGAATTAATGCAGTAAGGTGAACCTCCTTTGTTTACCATGTTTTCTAAAATACGAATTCGGAATTCATCAGTAAAATGAAGATTCAGAGTTGTGAAATAGTGGTTTCACCTCAACCATATTAATTTTAGTTAGAATTTCAAACTCAGTTCAGTACTTTAACACCACTTACAAAGAATGCTATTACAGGGTTTCCACTAGTTTCTTAATACAAAATTGCCCACTTTTTTTAGTTCCCCAGAAGTAATTTACATTTTCCACATAACTTTAGCGTGTAATATAGAGGAATAACATTTCATTTTCATAAAATTTACTGGTGTGAAGTCATGCTATCGATTTTTGGAAATGATGATTTGATCTTAATGGGGAAATAGATGTTACCTAAATAGCCTGTTTCAAGGAGAAGATAAAACATGGGAAGCAGAGATAATAAACGTGTTTGAATCAACATTATTACTTCTTCAGTTCACCCTTTCTTCAATATAGAGGGCTAGTATTCAAGATTGAAGTTTAATGTGCCAAGTTTCCAAATATTCAAGTTTTATTGAATTCAACTTTTTCTACCAAGTTTTTTCTTAACATAAGAAAGTCCACGTTTTCTCCTAGTTCTTCAGGTATATGACAACCATGTATTAATGGTTCGAATTACAAACCTTTTATCGGTGTTTCAAAAATGTTTTTAGACATATAAATGTTGATGTTTAATGACTCACCAGAAAGTTCTTTGTTGATGGAATACACCATAGCTGTTGGGGGAAAAGTGGGGATGGGGACTTTGATCATCTTCATCTCAGGTTTGTTTGGTGGGATGATATTGTCAGAGGGTCTTCGTTTGTTAGTCACGTATGTGCGCACCTTTTGCTGCATGTCTGCCGGCAGCTAAACAAGGCAAGAAAGAAATGTGAGTAGTCTACACTCAAGAATTATTAATCTTTGATGACCATTACAAACCTTAGACTGTAATGTAGATCAAAAGGAACCAAGTTAAACATGCTACAAACTTTTTTTTAGCACCCCGTCTTACTACCTATTTAGGTTGTACACATATCTACTAATTATGCTAGTCAGTTAGTAAATTGGGAGATTGAATTTATAGGAAGTGTAGCCGCATTTACATTGAGTGTGAGTGAAAAACCGTTTAGGAAAAACTACCCTCAGTACACTTGATCAGGATTCAAACCCCAATCTCCCTGTTAACGACAGTCTAGTCTTTTGTGGGATCCTGTTTTCACCAAAGAAGATGATTACAAAGATGTATGTCTTTGGTGAGGGGTAGGGGTAGTGGTAGAGGTAGAAAAGATCTAATAAGAGGGCAGCAGGTGCGTTCTTTGTAAAAGATATATGTTTTGAAGAGTAGGGAAGTTATTTATACTGTGTACTTTGTAGCCATAGTCACATGTGCAGCAGAATCATAGATAATTGGGGAAAAAGAGACTAGGAAAGTGGAGGATATGGGAATGAAGGCTCTGAAGAGCATGCTAGCTGTCGCAAGGTAAAACAGGATTGGGTATAAAGTGTCCAAGAAAGAGTGGGAGTTCAGGGAGTACACGAGATAGTAGAGGAAAAAGGGCTGAGATGTATGGGCATGTAATGAGGATGTAAAAGGAAAGAAACCAAAGGATAATAATGGAGATGAAGTATGTAGGAAAAATACTACAAGGGAGACCAAAAAATAGATGGGGGGAGTAGATGGCAAGTATGTGAGGGAGAAGAGAAAGGAAAAAGAATGGTCAATGGAAAGAGGAATATGGAGTCATTTTATCAAACTGATCTGAAACAGACATTAAACGATTTTGTCTCAAGATTATATTAAATTACAACAGTGCACTATAGAACTGGTTTTAATTTTTTGTATCTGAAAAGGTCTAAGAAAAAGTTACTTTCTTAATTACATCATTAATACTTATAGATATAATACAGCCATACACATCATCATCATCATCATCATCATCATCATCACTATCAACATCATAAACTGTTTCCAGCCTGTGGCCAGCTTAGTTTAGTAAAATGCTTCCATTTTCCTTTCACCATTCTTCCTCCTTTAATTGCTTCCATTATTCTACTTTCACTTGCACACTTTCTGTTATCTGCTCCTCCCAACTCTTTCTTGGTTTCCCTTGCCGTATTTTTCCTAAATACTTCATCTCCATTGTTCTCTTTGGTATATTCTTTCCTTTACCATCCTCATTACATACCCAGACAATCTCATTCTTTCTTCCTCTGCTATTTTAAATACTCCCTGTGCCCCCTCGACTAACTATTCTATATCCTGTTTTTCCTTGTGACAGCTAATATACTTTCCCCAAACTTCATTCCCATGGCCTCCCCTTTCCTGGTCTCTTTTCCACCTAATGTGTATGATTCTGTTGCATATGTGACTATGGGTACAAACTACACCCTATACATTTTATTATTATTTTTTAGCACCGGGTCTTACTACCTGGTTGGATTATGTGCATCTGTGCTAATTGCTAATGGTTTTAGGGATGAGGAAGTTTATATTTATAGGAAGTGTACCCGCATTTATGTGGAGAACTAGTGGAAAACCGTTTTGGAAAAACCATTCTTGGTACGCCCAACTGAGATTTGAACCTCAATCTCCCCATGATCAGCAGTTTAGTTTTCAGTAAGAGTATGATAATAGTGCCTTAGACCAGGGCTTCTCAACCTAGGGGTTGCGACCTCTCTGGGGGTCATGTAAATAGTATTGGGGGTCACAGAACAATTGGAAAAAAAAAACATATATATGTAACTAAATCTTATTAATAAGCTTATCCTATTATTATTATTATTTTTGACAACAGTGGCAACATTGCTTGTTATGACTTTAGGCTGCACTGTTGTCTCAACATGGCAGTGTCTCGTCTTGCTTTTTGCTAGCCAGGGAGATTAACAAAAGGTTTGAAAGTACGTTCTGTCGTGACTCATTCTTGGCGGCTTGTACCTTGCAAGTGAGACAGAGAGAGATAGAAATACTAGCAGGTAGATTTCAAACCTCATCATCAGTACTAACCAGTTGAGTTCCATAACAGTTCACCAACTCGTGTCACTAAATAGCTTCGCCCGGTGCGGAAGGCCTTATTATCTATTGTGTTCGGAGCTCTTGCTAGTTGTTCACTGTCCAGTGTTAAGTGTTTAGTTGTTCTTCTAGTACATCCAGCGTACAAAGATGTACTGGACAAGCAAATAATTAACTGTTACCAGTTATTGGCAGCCATCATTTCAAAGACAAATTGTAATAAGATCGAAATTATCTTACCCATGAATAAGTTGTTAAATTTGTCAAAGACTAAGACATCAGATAGTACTGAAGCTATAGATCCTGCAGAACCGGGATCATACAGCACTAACAAGAATCTGCAGATATATAAAACTGAAGATATTTATCATTCGCAAAGAAATAGAGGAAAAAGAGGGAACCGAGTGAAATATTTTTCAATCTGGATTACTTTTATTTCCACAAATAATGAAGAGAGGTCTATCTGCTTGATTTGTAATGAACGCTTGGCAAGTGAAAGTCTCAACCATCTCTTGAAACTCATGTACTGGTCAATAAAAATTACTTAAGAGCATCTTATGAAGCCTCTTACTTAATTTCTAATGCTAAAAAACCATACACCATTGCCGAAGATGTTGTGTTTACAATGGTAATTAGAATGAATGAAATTATTTACAGGCAAAAATATACAGACAAATTAAAAAAAATTCCACCGTCACATGATACTGTGGGTAGACAAATTTTGGAAACTAGCAATCACCAGTGTGAGCAACTTATTGAGAGAATTAAAGAAAGTTCGAAATTCACAATTCAGCTGGATGAAATGACTGACATTACAAACTTTGCACAGCTATTGGCATATGTCAGGTATTGTCACGGTAACACTGTCCACGAAGATTTACAATTTTGTCTGTCATTAGATGGACGTACAACTGGCGAGGCCATTTTTCAAAAAGTGAGTTAATTTTTCAAGGAAGTAGAGCTAGAATGGAATAACTATGTTGGAGTATGTACCGATGGTGCAGCGCCAATGACAGGAAGAATAACTGGATTTCAGGTAAAAGTTAAATCTGCAAGCAATAGGCCTACTACTTTCACTCATTGCATGATTCATCGAGAGGTATTAATGGCCAAGAAAATTTCTACAAGTTTAAATGCTATACTACAAGATGCAGTTAATTTAAGGTTATCAATTTTATTAAATGTCGCGCCCTTAATAGTTGCCTCTTTGCAAATTTATGTGATGAAATTGAATCCAATTTCAGAACACTTTTACTGCATATAGAAGTGCAATGATTGTCAAAAAGATGAGCATTGAGACGGCTATTAGTGTGAAAAAAATGAGATAATACTACGATATTTTTGTCTGAAAATAACTCTGAATATGTCAATTTCTTCCACAGTGAAAATTGGCTGTGCAAACTATGCTATTTGTCAGATTTATTTGAGAAACTCAACGAAATTAATGTCTCTCCAAGGGGAGAACACAAATCTTTTTACACTGAAAAATAAATATCAGGCTCTCATGAAAAATTTAACATTTGGAATAATTAAGTGGAAAATGACTCGGTTGAAATGTTTTCATATACAGAAGATTTTATTGTTGATAATAGGCTTAGTTTTGACTTGACTAAGCAGATAATAATTGATCATTTGGTATGCCTGGGAAAAAATTTCAGAAACAGTTTCTATTGGAATTAGACAATAATCACATAAATTGGATTCAAAGCCCTTTTATCGTGGAGATGGGAAATGTGAGGCATCTCTCTTTGAAAGGACAAGAAGAATTTGCAAAACTTTAATGTCATTCAAACCTCGAACTTGAATTTTCAAGGAAAGACTTGAACACTTTTTAGATTGGTGTTAAAGCAAAATTTCCAATATTGTTGGAATTAGCAATGCCATATGTCACCACTTATTTGTGCGAATTTGTATTTTCGACAATGACGGCAATTAAAACCAAATACCGCTCAAGTCTTAAGATCAATGAGATTGCTATGAGACCAGCAGTGACCAATATTAAGCCGCAATTTGAGTTATTGTGTCAGAATAAACAATCACAAATATCCCATTAAAGGTAAACGTTTTTGTCAGCCGTCAGTAAAACTTTCTTTGGTACATTCAAATTTTATATTATAAATTAATTAATATATATTTTTTATCTTGCATTTTCTTACTTATATCTGGCATGTCAATATACTATACATACACATTTTTAATATAATAAATTATTTGAAGAAATTTTCATTTTTGATATTATCATACACTATTTTTTAGTCAACGTAATTATTTAATGATATCTATATTTATATTTAAGGTACTTTCTTTTTTCACCCGAACACGGTTCACACAAAACAAGGTTCCATCAAACGAGGTTCACACGAAAAAAAGTACGCGCACAAACCGGTAAATCGACTATACTACCAATTGCATTTATGACATTGAGTGAAGGGCCATGAAAAAATGTGTCTGGTCCAAAAGGGTTGCAGATGAAAATAGGCTGAGAAGCCCTGCCTTAGACCATGCAAGCACAGAAGCGGCTTATGCCCTATACAGCACTTCTTTAAACTTCAAGGTTACTTCTCTTATCCAATGGATGACCTGGTGGACTATGGGTAAGGTGTCAGACTTATATGCTGGGGGTCCGGGGTTCAATCCTCGGTCCTGGCACAGATTTGTCTGATTGCCAAACCCTTCCTTCACCTGTGACAAGATGTGTATTAATCACAACCTGTGAATGTGGGGAATGCCAGGCCTCCATCGTGGTTTGGATTCCACGTTAAACTGTAGGTCTTCCATTTCATCTCACAATCACCCTACCATTACACATTAGCCTAAGTTTGTATAACCCAAATGGGTAGTAAGACACAGTGCTAATAATAATCTTATCCGATGCAGGTCTGTTACATATCTATATAACCACTCCTCCCGCTGCCCTCTCCTTATTAAATCCTTTCTACTCCCACCCTTTGCCTCACATCCATGATACACACATAGTCCTTAAAGCTAACAATATTCTAAAAAGCAAAAAGTTTTAATTGTGTCAGTTCTGCCCAAAAACATCTGCTTGAGAGACCCTATCAAATTTCAAAACCAACTGATTCAAACAGTGCACATGTGTTGTGTATCAAAACACAAGAAGACAGGTGCCTCGATTGTTTTAAGGCAGCTCGTTAAATAGAAAGCATGTAATGAGTTGTATCACATCACAGCACTATGATTTTAAAACATCCATTGTAACAATAATATTAATAATCCAAAAGATATGTCTGTCCAATCTAAATTAGAATTCTAATTTGTGACACAAAGCATCAAGATTCAACAGACATTTCTGTGGTTGTGTGATTTGCTGCCTCACTCAAGCAAATTCTGTTTTTGGTTATCATGTGGATCTAGCTAAAATATTTTGACCCCACAAGGAATCGAGCCAAAATATATTATAAATGGTTGGACAAAGTCCAGCACCCCTATGACCATGGCCATCTCAGAGGCCCAGATGATGTAGTTACCACTTTCAATATCACTAAAGAAACAGGCTACTTACCGAGTCATACTTATGCGAGACAAAGTTGGTAGGTTTGCAATGAAGCAACTGAATGGCCAGATTGACGTCGTTTCGATATCGTTCCTGCAGAAGGAGAGGTCAAATTAAAGTAAGAACAAAATAATATGTAATATATAAAATACACATTACATTATAACAACATGATCAAGTCACTTAGGTTGCATGCACTTGTTATTTATTGAGGTGGTCAACGTAAATAAAACCTAAAATAAAAAATGTGTTTATATATGGTATGTGAAAACTGATGGTTATTGAATTATTTTGCAGTTTTCTAGAATGAATCCTGGTTGATAAAACGTTGTTCAGAATACACTGTAGTAACATTTGTAAAAATTGTAATTATTTTTGCGAAAAATAAGGTAATACATTTTCTTTAGTAGTTTAAACTTGTTACATGTATGTGGATAGTGTGTAAGAGCTGACCAAGTTGTTCACATTAGGGTGGGCCAAAGAAATTAAAGTAATAATTTCACTTTGTAACATCTAGCAAAAGGTTTTATTGTTCACCACGACAGTAAACAATTTTCAATAAATGAGAAAAATATATTCAACCCTCTCTCTACCAGGTATTTTATATTTTACAAAATGAGTAAAAATGCAAAAACTTCAACCGAAATTTAGACTCTGTATTACCATGTTTTGCTCTGTTTATAGTTGTATTCATAGAAACAAGCCCATCATTTTGCTAGAAAATTCAATTATAATTTGTTTGTACAGGTTGAAGCAAGATGCTGAAACATTTAAGCAAACATTCTAGATTTCAGTCGCCTCTTCTTGCTCTTATTTTTGCATTGCCTTTTGCCTCCCTAATCAGCTGCAGCTGTGTTTTGATGACAATTTCAATTTCTACAGTGTTTCAATGGTTTAAAAAAAATAAAAGTAAATATTTCTATATGTGCCAATGACTAAATATGTGAAACGAAAAACCATCTCATGATTTTATTTAATGTCAACAATTTAAAAAAAGTAAATGTTTCTATATGTGCTAGTGACTAAACATGTGAAATTAAAAGCACATTCTTATTAGTGTACATAGGTTAGTTTACTTTTGGTATCAGTGAGCCGACTAAAAATTATTCAAATAACAAATCTAATAAAACACTTATAAAGGGTGAGTTTTAAGGAAATGCACCAGCAATCACCTTGATAGAGGGCGATAAACTTAATTGTGAGGAAAAATATTCTCTTAAATCTATATAAAAAAATTCAAAGAATTAGACAAAGAACAATAATTATTAAAGTAGTTAGGAAACCTGACACAAGAACCCACTTACATTTTCATCTTTTAGTTGGTTAACTTTGTCCGTGGCATCTGCCAGCTTTTGAGTCAGGCTGGCAATGTCACGTGTCAGGGTCGTTTTCTCTGTCTCGCACTTGTCGACGATTCTGAGGAGTTTATCTTCCAGGGATTGGTTCACCTTCTGGACTCGCTTGTGTGACTCATACAGCCTGTCCAAAAGAAATAGATTTTTACTGCACATTTCAATGCCCATCTAAGTTAATTATCAAATTTACACTAATGGGGTAAGGATGAGAAAGCTAGAATTTAGGATAAATGTAGGCCTATTTTTATATATGTAAATTGGGAAACCATTTAAGGAAAACCTTTATGAGTATACCCGACAGTGATTTGAACCTTGACTGCCTCGTCACTAGAAATTCGATCTATTGCAAAAGTGAGGCCCAGGACCATACGGCCACTGATGCGAGTGAACCATTCAGTTTGAATATATTACAAAGTTTCTGTGGCTTTAAACACAGGTCTTTTAGCCTTTGAGAATATCCGATCTGTGGGTCTATCCTTGAGGCATGTCAAGACTTCTCACAAAAAATTAGTCTCACCATGCTCTACTTTAACGCTTTGTTTAATTCTGTTCTTCACTTTCAGCGTGGAATATCGAGAGTTGTATTGTACTTTTTTATGAATATGAACAAACATTTCAGCCATTTTAAACAGTTGAAGTGAAAAATACAATGTTTAATTTCAAACTAAGCGAGTGTGTTTTAGATGGTTGAAAAGAAAATAATTTGCAGATGTTTTACAAGGTTTAAGACAGTCAATTAAATCTAAACCGGCTAGAGTGGCTACATGGTCTAAGCCTTCACTTTCACAAGAGACTGGACTGCCGATGATGGGAGAGATCTGGATTAAATCCTGGTCAGGTGTAGACTTACTGAGGGTGGTTTTCCCTAAATGGTTTTCACTCTCCCTCCAGGCAAATGCAGGTACACTTCCTTTAATTCAACCTTCTTCATCCCTATTACATTAGAGTAATTAGTAAATAGGTATACAACCCAAACAGGTAGTAATGCGCAGAGCTACAAAAGAAAAAATCAAAACACAATGTTTATTCAGCCTGAACAAACCACCAAATTTATTTTCACTTAGCTCAAAAAAAAACTTTCCATTCACAAAATATGCAGAGTACACGATTAAATTCATTTTCAAATTCTTCGATTTCTCTGATCAACAAATAATTCATCCAAGCTTCGGCCATTTAAACTTTTGCCAAACAAATAATTTCATCAGGCCTATTCATGAGTGAAATGTAAACAAATGAAAAAAAATCTCAGTCCATAAAAAAGCTTTGTTCAGAAGAGCTAATGGGATTAAATTCTAAGATAGTGTCACATGACCACTCCATCTTGCAAAGGAATAAGCTCACAAGATCTCAGAGAGAGGCGCTTCAAGTACGGTGCTACACTAAATACAGAATAGTACCTACCTAGAGCAGAATGGAATGGACCAGTTTCATAAGCGAAACTATCTATTCAATCCCGTTTAGGTGGGTGTTGTCTTGTGGCACCTTACTTAAGACGTACTAAGTTTGACTATGAAACTATCCCTAAGACACCCTAAACCAGTGTTTCTCAAATTTTTCCCAGTAGCAAACCACTTGATAAACATTTGATGATCACCCAACTTAATAAACTACCTAATTGTTTCCTTTCTGAAGCCAGAGGTTCTATTTATGTACATGTTTATCAAGCAATAAAAGATAGAATTTTTAGAAGACTATTTCTTATGCAATTGTGGCACAACCATCAAAATTGACTTAGCGGACTTAGCCGGTCAATCTATTTAACTTTGGTTCTTTCATATATAGGTATCTATTTTTTACTCGTGGTCTCAACTGCGGACTACTAGAGACTTTGCCACACACAAAACCTTGATAATGACTTCTCAAGGAATAGAAAGTTGCTTGTAATATTTTATTTTTCAATGAATATTCTTAGTGAGAGAATAATAAAAAATCCAAAAATATCTACACTTGCCCACCTTGAATATTTTTCCTGCCATGTTAGAAGCTCCTCAGAGAGGGCGGCGAACTCTCCGTTGGGGAACTTCTCGGCCTCTGACAAGAAGTTGGTTTCCATGGTGACAATGTGATGCTCTCGCTCTAACAGCCTTTGCTTTAGGTTCTCAATCTCAACATGGAGGTGGAGACTTGTCTGGTCTGTGCAGTTTTTACAGGACCAACTACATTCCTGACAAAGTACAATATCATATGCAATGCATACCATTTTTGCTCAATGTAATTTAACAGTAGCTATATGATACAGCTGTACAAAATATGAGCAAATGTGTTTTGTTTGGCTAAGTTATTATTATTATTATTATTTGCACATTAAAACAGCACTTCTGAAATAGGTTTTTAGTGACTTTTAAAAAAAAGGTGTATTGCAGTTTTATCACAAGTTATGACAATTATGGTTCAGTAAAAAATTAATTCAAAATAAATTCACCAATGAAAATGGAATAAAACTTTTTTTTTAAATACCTAACAATGTGTGTAAACAAAAGTTCTAGGTGTTGAGGTTATATTGTTCTTAGCATAATGCTATACTCTCCTCTCTTGCTACAAAATTAATTAACAAGCAAAGAGAAATATTTGTGTCCCCGTGTGACATATACAACCAAGGATAGTATTTGTTGTTGAATGTGTCGATGTTTAGTAAACAATAACAAGTGCTAGTGGAAATTATCTAGAACAAATGAATGTTCAATTCTGGATTGTATGAGGGAGAATGGTGGTGCTTATAGTTTGTTTTTAAGAGTAAAATATCAAATATTTTAGAAAACAAAATTATTAACAATTATGTGTTTAAAAAAATAGTATAACTAATGTAAACAATGAGTTTTGAAAATTACTTTAAATGAATGAAAGTGCAGTAGATGGTTCAAAAAAAGGAAATAGAATCATCAAAAGGAGCTTGTGCAACTAGTCCTATATGAACCATTTTTAAAAAACTTTGTTTTTGCTAAAAAAAATTTAAAACATTAACAAACATTGGTGTAGGTCAATTTAACCACTTCTAACATCTATTATGATTTATAAATTATATTTACTATACCCATGCAAGAATACTCTTATGAAAATAGCAGATTATGACTCGCTTAGCCAAAATAATACTTGCTTCATCATGTTGACCAATTAAGTTAGCACAGCTGCTGTCGTCTTTAAAAAAAACTTTCTTGCAATAGCCATTTAACGTCTTGCAAACTAACATCTTGTTCAAAGCAAACATTTTACTTGGTCCTAATTGTATTGTTAATAGATTCGCGTCAAAAATAGTGTCATTGTAAAACAGTATTTAAATGTATTGTATTTAAATTGTCATATTATGTTTTATAAAACAACCCAGACTACCTTACTAAGTTGAAGCATGTTTGAGGTGATATGCATTGCAGACGTTTAGAAATTCCCCATTATTTAAGTCTAATTTTATTTTAGCACCGCGTCTTATTACTCGTTTGGGTTATAAGCTTCTGTACCAATTACGCTAATGGTTTTAGAAATCATAAGGGGCATATTCATAGATCAATGGAATTAACTTCATAGTCTTGACCCTTGGCTAGTCTAGGTGAAGGTTTGGCACTTAGATTTATAAAATTTAACATGAAAAATGCTTGTTTTAGGGGAGAGGGGAGGTGGGGTTGTGTCTAAGTTGATATGCAAACAATTTTTGTTATAAATATAAAAATATTTTTTCAAACACTACCAGAACAATGTTTTGGCTTACATTTGATCAATAAAAGGAAAATTTTTAATTCAATTTACCTGTAGTTGAAAAATGACCCCCAGAAACAAGAATCAAACCTCAGATTTTTTGCTTAACATGCCAATGCTCTACCACCAAGCTATCCAGGATTCGTCCCCAGCTAAAGGTCATTCTTCACTCATTGTTGTGAACAAATGTACCATTATTGCGAGCTATTAAAGATACCACCAAAGGTCCTGGGTTCACTTCTTATTTTAGAGTGTCATTTTAAAACTAATTTAAATTAATTGAATAGAGGTCACATCCTTGTGAAAAGTGTTGTAATTACAAAGCTTTGTAGCCTGTATGTTGATATTCATTGAAATTTATGCTATTTAAAGTATTAATTGCAGCTAATGCCTCAATATTTTCTTAGAAATCATAATTATTTTAGAAAGCTGAAAAAAATTGTATTTTTAAAATGAGGTCTTCTGGGCAAACTCATATAATCTTAAAACACATAAGCTACCAGTAAAATGTTGGAAAAAAAAAAAGTCCAAAAACAAAATATGACTGGGGCTGTATCTGAATAGTCCAAGGCTCCCTAGTCAGGTCTTCGAGTTTTAGACTTGATGATTTTACACTTTTCGCGCTGTTCAGAGTGAAGACTGCATCAAACTATTTGAACGACAACACGATTGGGCCTGCAGTGCTGCTTCCAACTGAAGATCTTAGAAACTATGTAAACACCATCCTTATTTAAAATGGTGAAAAACGTAAGTTAGTGCTCTAGCAGACGAAACGATAATACTAAATCAATTGCAAGTCAAACACCGCAACCGACACCAGGAGAACAGCACATGGGTGATGGCCTTTGTATCCATAGTGACCAAGACCTCAAGGAGGGCTCAAGCAGGGTGCATCAGCATCCTTCATGACTATTTGTACAGATCTACAATTGGTCACGTGATTGCTAATGCAATTATCAAGGGCACGAGTCAAGACGATGCTGTATCGGTAGACAATTCAGATACAGCCTTGGATAGCCAAGTTATGACAAGTCGGCTATGTGACTCCCAATTGATCAAAAACACTGTAGGCGCCTATGAGAATGAATATTTCTACAGCCTATTTCGATAATCCATGTTCTTTGGCTTACAGTTTAATTAAAACGATTAATAGCCTATAGCCTATTAATAAGCTAACAAGACTACATTTGAGCAAACCAGCTGGATTACATAATAAGTCCCATGACATAATATATTTTTATAGTTTTCCTAGTTTGATCATGCACACCTACCTTACAAACCTTAGATCCTTGTGCCATTTTTTGAAACACATAAAATAAATAAAAAATTGATGTGTTGAAAGTCTTAAACTTTGATAATATTGTCAAAACCATCCACAATAACAACACTGAAACAAAGCACAACCATTATTATTATTATGAATATCTACTAAACATTCAAACTTAAACATTCACCTTGACATTGCCTGTGAAACTGCACAATATAACAATAAGCCCCTAAATCTTAAGCCTGCACTAGATTAACATGGCCTTTTTGACTATTGGACAAATAAATGGACTTATTTCCATTTTGACACTACTAGTAGAGCTTTAGCCACAACATTAACAATAATTTTCAGTAATACTACACTGAGACACAATATTATAGTAATTATGAGCATACACAAACAAAATTGTAGGTACAACAGCTGACGTGTAAACAGAAATATTTAATTACATCAAGGCTAAAACTAAATATTGGCAATTAAAAATCGATTCTCTGATACATCGATAGTTATTGGGAAAATATCGATTATATGATTCGATACTACTACATTGATTATTTTGTTGAAACGATACATTTAGCTCGAACTTTCATTGAATTGATTAAATTAATAAATCATCTTAATCATTTCAAACGTCCAGCATTCTGCCAGGTCTGGATGTTGACAAAGCCCTTCACTTTACTCTGTCCTGCCACCACCTCTCCTCTTCTTCTGCCTGCCATTAGATTCTTCTTCTAGTAATATATCCTATTAGTTTATCAACCCATCACATTCGTGGTGTTCCCTTAAGTCCACTAATTATTTTACTGTACTAGCTACCTTCTTAAGCAATCCAATATCATCTATGCCGTACCCTTCATAATATCCCTTATACCAATACGATGTTGATTTCTCAGTTTTTAAATACAAAACTAAATTAAATAATACAACTTTATAGTACCGGTATAATATGTACAATAAAACATGAATTTTGGTGTTAAGTGTCATAATTCGAATAATTTTCTAGGGAAAATAATGAAATCGAAGAAAGAGATCTATCAGCTACTTCGTGTTGTTAGCTGGCTTGGACCGTGTCTGTCTGTATTCATGAGTAACGCATAATTAGTAGCAAATAACGTATAGAATATATTGGGCAAGAATTTGAAACGCAGTTTTTCAATGACAGCTTTTATAATCGATACATAGGAAATAGTGCAAAATTTATAATGTTGATTAAATTTCTCTTCTTATACGTTATGGAAAAGGTGTAGTGCAGATAATCATTGGACCTAAGACGTATCAGCTAATAATAATGTGGCTAATTAAAAGTCAGTATACACATCAGACAACATTTAGCATCTGTGTTTCATGTATATGCCATATCTTAGCCAAATTTGATTGTTATTAACTTTTGTTGTTGTTGGTGTTGTTTTAGCTTCAAAGTCTATGGTTACCTTTATTGTAAAGAACTTTTATGCCTGGCCTGCACTTTTAGCTGCTTGGAACAGTAGCGAAGAGAAGGGCTATTTATTTTTGAGCATAGATGAGCTGCTACCTATGAGGATTTTCACAAGGCTTGACTAAGTCTAATCACGTGAAATTAGCCAAAGTTGTGCTACCAACTGGGGAGAGCTGGACCGAACCCACTTGTGCCACTAAGGCTAACAACGTGGAAAATTAGCACAAATCCACACCTACAAGAAAAGGTTTCATTAAGAGACCAGGATCACACCAGAGTGTCTCTGATATGCACACAAAAGGGAGTTCTTAGTAAATTTTTAATAAACTACCCTGTGCAAGTCTTCCCCGTACACTACAAGTAGCACAATACTAGGACCCAGGGGCATATCCATATCATTTTCATAGGGGTTAATAACTATAAATAACATAGTTACTAACAATGTTAGATTTCTGTTTAAATCCTTTTAATTATTTCTCATTCATATTTGATCTTATGCATGTTTAAACCATGATCATCCTCTGCAATTTTTTTAAATCAAATTGTCTTTTTAAACTATTTGGAATGGCGTTCCTTAAACCAATTTTTGAAAAATGGTTCACTCTAGAATCTTGCCTTGATTTTTTTTTATATTAGATTCTTTTATAAATTATAAACCACCATTTAAAGTGTTCTTCACTTAGACATTTTTGAAATTTGGATGCCCTTCGAAGCTATTTAGAGTGATAATCAACTTAATTTTTTAGGATGGTTAGATACCTCTAAAAGATCATCTTTGAAGTGGTCCTCCTCCGACCAAATTTTGAAAAAAAAGTATTGCAGGATTATTCTTGCCTGGAAATTCTTCAAAATCACATGCTTATAGAAGCTATTCGGAGTTGTCCTCCCATAGATATTTTTGAAATTTGGATGACCTTGGAAGCCATTTAGAGCTTTCCTCCCTTGACTTTTTCTGCCAGTTTGATGTCTCTAGTCTAGGAGTTATATAAAGTGGTCCTCTCAGGCAAATTTTTTACAATACAATGCATCTAGAAATTATTTGGAGTTTGAGTTTGAGTTTCAGCTTCATATTCGATAATACCAGAGGATTTGAAATATATCTAGGGGGTAATTTATTCCAGGGAGGGGCGAATTATTTCCAGAGGGGCAGAGTCCTCCATAGTTCCTCTGCTCCTGCTGTCTACTACACATACTCTATATTCGGTATTCGTGGATGAACTACTCTTAGGTGATGATCATTCTTCTTTGATGTTTGGTAGTCTACAGTCTCTATCTATCCGAAACAATGTTCGTTACTCGCTATGCACGACAAATATTCGTACATGAAAACGAATATTTTTTCCACACTTGCGGGATTCATATCAAAAATTGAATAAACATGACGAATAACATACGTATGGACACGGCTTAAGAGGTGTCTGAGCGTTAAAAGTAAAGAAAAATGTATAATTTATCTCTGTTGTATCTTATTTCTAAAATTTGAACTTTAATTTTGTTTTTTGTATTAGTTAATTTTCACAGGGGGGTCAACTGATCCTTTGCCCCACCCCTACCCCCTCCCTCCAAATCCCCGCCTGCAAGAACCATGTTGTGTCTCACGGTTAAGGTGTACCGGGTTAAGGAGGTCACTGGCATGGATGTATGTCATGAACTAGTAGAAATGGAACTGCACGCTGAAGTCCCAAACAGCTCTACTTTTTTCTATATAAATGGACTGTTCATTTTACTAAAATGAGTCACTTTTAATTCTAATAATGAAGGGTTCTGCACATTTCTAATAGACAGGAAGTATTTATTATAATATTTGGTTTTTAATAATTACGTTTAAAAATTATTGACTAACATTATCAGAATAGTTAAAGTCAAAACGACAATATTTATTTTTAAATAACTGTGCTTTGCAATCGCTTTGTAACTGAGGTGTAATAAAAAAAATTATATTGTTATATCTTTTATATATATTGTATAAATTAGTATATTCTTTGTGTCTAATATTATTGTCCTCTGCATCTTGTTAACATAACAATAGTTAACATCAAGATGTATTAAGATTGTGTTTTTGTTGGGCGCCACCCCTAGTATCTAGGAGAAAAATAATAATTAAAAGAAAAAAAGAATAATTTTGCCTTGGTTAATTCAGTCATTGGCACTACGACTCTCAATACTCGAGACCACTGGGTAAACTTAAAAACTAAAACATGAACAATTTAGATAAAATGGTTTGTTGGAACAAAATGTAATTTAGACAATAAAAAAAATGTGTAAAATACCAATTGTTGGCACTTTGTGGATTTATTATTGTTTTCCACTTTACCACATCCCAAGCCTACCTAAGGAATTCCAGGTAAATATAAATCTAAGTTAACAAAAGTATAGACCAGTATTGTTGAGACAAAACAAAACAAAAAATATATAATAATAAAAAAATTCATAATTAGACATCAAATTAAATGTTAATTAATTCTCTACATTAGTCTGTCTTTCTGAAAGTAAATGAATTATGATTTTATAGGAGAAACAAAAAAATGATAATTTATAGTTTAAGAGTTGGCTTGGCCTTACCACTGAATTAGTCCATATTGACACCAACTTCAGAGATTTGTTACACTTTAGTATTTCGAATTCTTACGCAAATTGAAACGAAAATAAACAATCTAGTTCTTGTACACACACTTAGCTTTCCCTTTTCCCACGTGTACTTTAATTCACCACCTTTAATTCACTTAAAAATATTTTTAATTCGGAGCTCCACAGATTTGACTCCATGATAAAACCACTCAGAAGAAGAAGCCCTCCTCTCTTATAAAAAATCTTCCAAAACCAAATTTAAAAAGGTTCTATTCTTTACTTCCCAATCCAAAGAGAAAACAAATATATATGTAAAACCAAAAGATAAATGTTGGCTATGGACTAGGAAAAATCAAATAAAATGCAGGTTTAACATAAATATTGAACTGTATGTTAATGAAAGTGAACAGTGTTTTTTTTTTTCCTTAAAGAATTAAATGTTTATTTTCATCTGTCAGAATTGAAAAACGCGCTTGTTTTGAGTTATTTACATCGAGCTTTGTTTCTTCTTTTACTCACTGGTTTGATAGAACTGCGCATGTGTTAAAATCAAACATGGCTGACGTTCATTATAAATAAGTCAACAGACTTCTTAACGGGATGATGAAATGTTTAATAAAAGGTAAGTGTTCTTCTTCTAATAATCAAAATTACTTATTTAGATTATTTAAAACAATGTGTTACGTTGTTCCTTCCGTCCTTTTATTTAATTTACTAGATGTAAATAGTATTATTAGTCAGGCCGGCAACCAGCGTGTGGCCTAACTTCGAAGTGCTTAAATCCACTCGAAAATAAATTGGAAATTGTTCACAAAAGTAGAAAACATAGGGAAAAACAAGGTAGGGTGGCAAATAACGTCACAGAGGTCAGTCTACCCCTCTTCATAACGTTAATTGTCGACTCAAGTTACTGAAGGGCATGTACTGTACATGCTTGATTATCTTTCGTAGAAATTTTTTCTCAAATACTAACTTCCGCTCCCCCTCCGCTAACACCTATTTCCACCAAAATTTCCTAACGCTCTTGACCCAAAAAAATATACACGGGGGGTAGAACGCATATTATAATTGTGCCTAGGGGTGCAAAAGTTTTAATTCCGCTACTCGGTCAGCCATCCCTTAAATTGTAGTGTAATTCTTTGTTTTATATATTTGCTGATAAAATGTTTTAATTAGTTTTATCATTAATCTTAGCTTGAATAGTTTTTTCATTGTTTCATAACTATGATCCAACCAAAACAAATTCATTTTCTCAAATAACATTGTTTTAATTTATAATACTATTATATTTTACACAATATAATTCATGTTTCTACAAAGCTTTAAATCTTTTATCTTTTAATTTATTATCATAGTACACATTATTCTGGCTTTGTATTTTTACGTAAAATGATTTCGGTTCTAAACTGTGTAAAAGACAAACAGACTGACCAATCAACAAATAGATGACAATGCGAAAACCAATCTTTCGTGTTCAGGGGGCATTAATCATTTATATGTAACAAAATGATAACAACTCTTTTATGAGTATTGAATTCACAATAACAGCACCAGCACTAACACTTTCCACCATTTTCATTCCTACTAAAGCTATGCGAGTAAAACAACAGTGTCAACAGAACTCGGACTCGAGTCCACTAGAACCGAATTGTGTCGTAACAGTACACTCAGGAAATAATGAATTAAAAGCTATTTTCAAAGCTATGTGACCATTCAGAAAGATTTTTAGTAAATGTAAGATTTATAATCCACTAGTGTTGATGTACATCAATGCAGTGGCGTAGAACCTCTTGTGTAAACAAATGTATTTTTAATTAATTCATCAATATAATGCTACGAGTACACTTACTGTGAATCATCAATCGCATGATAAATTAACTGAATCTAGCAAATATGGATTGATACATGAAACTATGTCTGATGGACATATAAAGCAAGTCAGATATTCTGACACGATACTCAATGTCTAATCGACATATAAAATAAAACAAGACATTCTGATACATGAAACTATGTCTGATAGACATAGAAACGGAATTTAGAATCTAATGTAGATTCTAAACAGAAGATACAGATACTTACTTGTCTCAGAAGAGGCTTCCTCTGTGACGTGGTGGTGAATCCGACCCCTGACACATCGTGTTCACCAGTAATCTTTGGTGCTGAAGTTTTACGTCGAAGTTCCCCCTCCGGTGAATAATTACAATGGAATACCAAAATGTGATTCACAGGGAATCCGTTATATTGCAATAGAACTGGCTCGGATTTGGATTACATCTGGATATTTAAGGAGATAAGGGGGGTTAGATTTGTAGAATTACTCCGCTTGCTCAGCAGCGCTGTTGGAAGGTGTAGCGAGCCAAGACAATTATCTTTCTTTTCTTTGATGTGTAACCTTCGATCAGGACGGAAAATGCTTGAGATGCTGGTATGGTCTGCTGGGGCAATTTTCCTCGTCACTTGGGCGTTTCCCGGCAACATCAATTCAAAGTGAGTCAACACTTGCTACATCTTATTGGAATAGATTAGTACTTGTTATCTTGTTTTAATTGTCTTTATGGATTTTTAACTGTAGATGTCATATTATATAACTGACATGCATTATTATCACGCTCTTGCTTTTTTTAAGGCCCTGGGACGATAAACTCTTGCTCTCATGATGACCCTTGGATGGTAGGTTCTTGCTCTTTGAAAACCCTGGGACGGTAATCTCTTGCTCACTTGAAAGCCCTTGGACGGTAAGCTCTTGCTCTCTTGAAAGCCCTTAGACGGTAAGTTCTTGCTCTCTTGAAGGCCCTGGGACAGTAAACTCTCGCTCTCTTGAACCCCCTTGGATGATAAGCTCTTTCTCTCTTGAAGGCCCTGGGATATTACGCTCTTGCTCTCTTGACGGCCTTTGGACGTTAGTATCTTGCTCTCTTGAAGGCCCCTGGATGGTAAGCTCTTGATGGCCATTGGACAGTAGGTTTTTGTTCTCTTTAAAGCCCTGGGATGATAAGCTCTTGCTTTCTTGAAGGCCCTTGGATGGTAAGCTCTTGCTCTTTTGACGGCCCTTGGGCAGTAAACACTTGCTCTCTTGTCAGCCGTGGAAAAGTAATCTATTGCTCTCTTGATGGCCCTAGGATGGTAGGTACTTGCTCTCTTGAAGGCCCTGTAATGGTAAGCTCTTTCTCTCTTGACGGCTCTTGGATGGTAGGCTCTTGATCTCTTGAAGGCACTGGAATGGTAAGCTCTTGTCCTCTCAACAACCCTTGGATGGTAAACTCTTGTCCTCTTGACGGCCCTTGGATGGTAATTTCTTGATATTTTGAAGGCCCTTGGATGGTAGGCTTTTGTTCACTTGATGGTCCTTGAAGGTAGGTTCTTGCTATCTTGAAAACCCTGGGACGGTAAGCTCTGGCTGTCGTGAAGGCCCTGGATAATTATACTAACAATTGTCAACCTTTGTGATGAAATGGTCAAGACTCAGCTGACGGGCAGCATTCTTCCTCTCTCTATAGATTTCTTTGTAGCAAGAAAATAACTCTGAATCTCACTGGCAACTTTGGAGCTTCTATTCATATTAGGGTCATTCTATTCTATGATTCTAATTGCACCGTCAATGTACTTAAAAATTCTGCAATTTTGTTTTTTTGTTGAACGTTGTTTGATAGACTCAACAACATAGGACTCTTCCTCTTCATAATTTATGCCGCTCTCCATTTCTAGAAGATCTTCATTGGTGAGTTAGGTTGATTGGGATTGGAGCAATTCATCCACAATTGCCTGGTTTAAGTCCTCAATTCCAAGTGATCTTGCTATGTCAACAACGTCATGTCTTGAATTGGAAAGTTCGTGTTCAGGATCAAAATCAGAATCAGAAACTTCAGAGCAAATATTTTCCAAACTCCCTTCGTACAGGATTGATTAACTTCTGCACATGCATCTCCAATGTTGTCAATACCACCCCTCTAACACCAAACTGTACAGTAAAGATCATTGTCCTCACTGGAATGTGCGTGCACAATGTCACGCCACCCCCTCGTAGAGTGACTGCTATATTACAGCTGACCATGATAATCACTCTCTAGCAAAAACGCGTAAAATGAGATAGCGTATAACGAGGGATACCTGTATTTAACGGTCGTATTATTTATTTTTCTCATTTATTTTAACCATACCAATATTAGAATTAATATACAAAAAACAAATTAAGAAAAATTATATTTTATACGGATCAACTAAAAATATAAAACCCTAAAAATTAAATAATTAAAGTAGGTTTCCAAACACCTTTGCCCTGTATTCGTTACTAAATATCAAACCACTAACTAGTTTTTAAATTTCCATTTTGTTGGGCCTCTTAAGTAGGGCCGTTTTGAGAACTTTGTAGGCCCTAAACACTTTTATTTCTAGAAGGTAGTGTTTCCGATATTTTTACTAATTTATTATGATAATTTTATCGTTTTGGATGCACAAAAAACAGTTTTGGAATCATGAAAATAACATCAAATTTGCGCCGTGAACTCCTCTGAACCTCTGCTGACACAATACCATGTGTCCACCAATGGTCCGCGATACGTGTGATGCAGCTAAGCATAAAAACAGAGCAGTTGAAATAATTTTAAATATTCTTTTATAAAATAGTTCTCCTGTGAAATAAAATAATAACCGTGTTAGGGTGTCATACATACTGTAATATTGGTTGGACAAGACATTGTTGTATGCGAGAGAAAGCAAGTTAAAAAAGATGCGGACTATTGACGAGCTCTCTATCGAGTACAGTACTACAGTGTATTTACATTAAACTGAAAATATCTACTAGACAACCGTTGGAAAACTGCGGCCCGCAACGCCAACTTGTGCAGCCCTCACACGAATTTAAAATATTTGTGATTTTACTAACAGAAATGACAAATTAAATACATAATCAGTTAGGTGTTTTTGAACATGTGAAAAAATAAACAAGCTGATGTAGCTGTTATTAGTATCAGAGTTTTAAAAACCTCTTCAATGTGTGCTCCAAGCACATTTTATTCGTATTATGTTAACTTAGTGTAAACTTTGTGTCTTGCCTCAACAAGACCTTTACATTATCTCAAAGGTTTATTATATTATTTTGGAAGGATAAAAATGATACTTTTTTATCCTTCTATATTGGGGGGAGGGTTAAAATTTAACCCCGTACCCCCCTACCCCCGTTCCTGTGCCGCTGTTATCAATGTAACCTTTAAAATTATTATTATTTTAAATCTGACACCTACACTTCAAAATAAACCTTTGACACAAATTTTTAAATCTATTCATTCAGTTTTTTATTTCTAAAAATATTTCTCTCTGTAAATATATAAAGGGACAAGACTTCACTCAAACCAAGAAATTATAAAGAGTGAAAATTACAATTTTGATTTAAAATGAATTGTAGTATTATTCAATTTTCTATGGAAGTAATATGTTCATTGTATCAACGCGTTTCACTTTAGTTTTATCTATAAAAATATGTGTCTCAATACTTTGATCTTTGAATGCTCGTAAGCCGCCATTTTAGTCGTAGAAGTTATAATTTCGTTGAATACTTGTACAATATTTTGATGAATATATTTAGTAATATTGTGAATTAATTGTGTTAAAAGGTGATTCAGGTGAGTTTAATCATGTTATCTCACTTTTTATCCAATATTTCACCTTTACTAGCACCATTTTCTAGTATGTTTATTGTTTTAGTAATGTAAAGTACACCTAGGCCAACTTGTCTTGATGTTGACCTGGTATGGGGGGTGTCTACCCGGTGCCAAACTTTAACTTTAAGGGTTTGTATATATTTATTCTTGAATTGATACAGGAATCGTTCAGATGACTTTAGCTCCTGAAATTCCCAATTTGTTTGTTTCAATTTTAAACTACCAAGTGTAAATTATTAGACCTACAATTGATATTAACCTCAGGACCAAATTGTTTAGGCTGCATAGATTTCCACAATTTGTCGATAGTTTCATTGGGTGGGCATATATTTTAACATGGGTGTCATATAAGCATGGGTGTATATTTCTACATTTGGCTGTTTAACTAGGTAAGCCTACAATTTCTTTTTTGCATTTAAAATAACTTTTGTAAAGCATAATATAAAGTAAAGTAGACCTATGATTATATTGCATTTTAAAACTAATAGTTGTGTTAATATAAAGTAATGTAGGCTAAGCCTAGACCTATATATTGCATTAATAAAGCTAATAGTTGTGTGGTCATCTTGTTTTGATAATTTTAATATAAAAAAAATCTCAGGCTAATTTCACAGTTTATATCTTCACGCTTGTCAATCACTTTCCCAATATATTTGATTACTGGTGATTGGGTGTTTAATGAATCACGGTGTAGTGTACTGGGTGTGGTTTTCCACACGCTATCTAGATTTATCAATGCTTTTTTTTCCATCTCCTCACCATACTAATTCAGGAGAATTTCTTCTTAACTTCCTTCTTAAATTTTTAATAAACCAAACTACCTTCCTCCTTAAATTAAACCATTAATAGCCTTGGTGTTAAATATAACATTCAAAATCCAGCGAGATATACCCTTTATCTACCCATTAAGGTAGCAAGCTTACCCATTAAGGTAGCAAGCTTACCTTCCAGCATCAAGTAAGTGTAGGCTCTAAGTCACATTCAATTTGGTCATATTTAAAGTTAGGTCTAAATAATTGTTATGAGTAAAAATATTTCTTAGTTGTAGGCTAATTTAACATATTTAGTTATATATCCAGATAATTGACCAGCTTCAAAGTTGACAGTGTAATGGATGGACTTGTTATTCTTAGGTCTAACTTAAATAAACTCATTTTTGAAGAACCTGACACATCCCCCCATCTTTCCTCTTCCCAGTTCTCACATATTAGACCCTTTACTTGAAAACATAATTTTGTGAAATCCAGACTTTGCCTTAGGGTAGTAATAACTTTTGAACAGATTAAACATAGTTAAAAATTAGCTTTCTCAATCTTGAATGCTAATGTAGGCCCAATGGAAACAGCCAAGCCATTAAGGTGGGCTTGAATGAAGTGTGAGTCAAGGTCAGTATTTTTGTATTTTTTTATAAAAAAAAGCTTCTTTTTTTGTTGAAATAAATATTGCTTCTGTAAATTTATTTGTATTTTAGTTTGCTACACATAATCTCAACAGTTCTTGACTAGGTTATTTATCATGGGAATATATTGATCTTATAAAACTGATTTGTTGTAGAGTCATATTATACTTATAGTTTAATGGTCAGATTTTTTTTTTACTATAAAATTTATAGACATACTGGCCTTAGCTTGGGTTCCCTTCTACACCACATGTACAATACGGTAGCTTACTTGATTCTGGTCCAAGAGGCCTGTGTTTAAATTCCTGCCCGGTGCAAAGGTTTTGATTAGTGGTCATCCATCCTCTAAGAAAGACTTTTCATTTAAATTCACCTTCCTCACCAACTGTATTTAGATTAGTCAGGTTAGGTTGTAAAAAAAACCAAGAGGTTAACCTACTTAAATTTGTACTATATAATAGGCTATATATAATTTAAGTATGCTTTAAAAAGATATTTCATTTGAGAAAATTTAAAATGATGTAGGTTTGAAAGGAATTTTTTAGGTGTATTTTCAGTTTTCAGATGTCAATTGACCCCGGAGAATTAGTACAGGCAGGGCCTCCTCTTTATGAAGTTAGTTCTGGTGACAATACAACCACGTATATCCCGACCACTTCAGCAGGCAGGTAGGCAGAGTTATTTTTTTAAACCTTGTAAATTGACAGTTTTTTGTTTGATGAAAGTGAACCTTATATGGCCAAAAGGATCCATATTGACCTATATAACATAAATCACATTGAATGGGTGCGTACCTCAATTTGGAAGTACTTTAACACCTAGGTACATAATTCGTGTATAGTTGGTGTTTCAACAAATCTGGTCGCTGGTGGCACTAACTAAAATATGTATTTCGGTAATCACATAAAAACATAGAAAAATAACACCTAATAATTAGAATTAGTACTGTAAATTACCGTAACCTAAGTAGGTCCCTCAGTTTTAAAATCTGGTAGCCTACCAGAGTATTTCTGAGTTATATCTTTTCAAGTAAGAAAAAAGTGGACAGTAAAACCTCACCCTCAAATCATTAATACATTTTTTGTATGTTTGCTACTTTTGGTTTTTAGAATTATAACTCACATTTTATCTCTTTGGACTGAAGATCTTATGAGCTATGGCATCTGAGGCTCAACCTAAAACTCGAATTTGAGGTTGTAGGCATTATTTACCAGTTCTACATATATCTAGGGAATGATTAAATATGAAAGTTTCTAAAGAGATCTATAGGAATGTTTAAGTGCAATGACTTGTTTAAAATGCAAACACTTTTGTAAAGGGTAACCTTTTTCTTAGAGTTGAGATAAAAAATTGCATGGGCATTACTTACATTTTGAAATCAAAACTAAACAATTCCAGGGTTTTTAAATGTCTACCACATTTTAGAGTGGGACCAAATATTGATACATAAACTTTAATAATTAATCCAATTAGTTGCTGAGAAAATTAATTACATTTTGTTTTTGTTGTCCGGCTTAATAAGTAAGCTAAATATTATTTAGATTATGCCCGCCCAGTAAAGATTTTGAACAGTAAAAATAAAGCTAAAAAATGGGTTGATCTTTGTATTATAGATGGAATAATAAAATATATAAATCTAATCACTAGTAGGATACCTAACAAAATCCATGCAAACTTAGCTCTATTCTTATATAGCACAATATAGCCACGCATGTGACACGCTTTCGGCTTTCACATACATTTAATCTTGTGCACAATATTTCTTAGATGTTGCTTAGACTAATCTTGCACGCAGAAAGCTTTTCTGATCATGACACAATATAATCTTGCATGAGGCATGTTTTCTGGTTAATAAATTTGCATACAACATCCTTCTAAGTGTTTCTAGTGTACAATGCTATTTCACCATGAATGCTGCTAAGTTTTTAAGCAACCAAGACGAAACAACACAACATGTTACTTCTGGATTCACCCTAATCCCTCGAATAAAGGTGTGCGAAGTTTCAAAACTTTGACATTGCCTTAAAAAAATATCAGCTTTAACTTTACTTTGAAACAAATATCAGCAACAATTTTGCCTCGAAACAAATATCAGCTTTGACTTTACTTCAAAACAAATATCAGCTTTGACTTTGCTTTGAAACAAAAATCAGCTACAACTTTTCTTTGAAACAAATATCAGCTTCGGATCTGCTTTGGAGCAAATATCATCTTTGACTTCGCTTAGAAAAAAAAAATCTGGTTTCACAGCTTCACCAATAAAAATATTAATAGATAAAATAATCAATTTATGGTTAGTTATTACCATCCTTAGCTTTGGTGTACACTATAAATTAATACAATTAGGTAACTTATATTTTAAAAAATCTGAAGTAATTTATAGTAGTTTGTGATAAGTTAATAACTTGATTTATCAGAACAAAACAAAATATTTCAAACATTTGTGCAATAAACACTTTTTCAAGGAATTGTGATGCATATTAACTAATAACCACAATATATTTTTTTCAAGAGTAAAACAAATTAACAAAAAATATTCTAACTTAGATTTGGCTTCGAGAATACACTTATATACTTAAATACACTTTTGTACTAATTGTGCTAATGGACTAGGGATGAGAAAGGTTGAATTTAGAGGAAGTGTACTCATATTTGTGTGGCGAGAGAGTAGGAAACTATATGAAAAACCACCCTCGATACACCCGACCAGGATTGAACCATGATCTCTTCATCATCGACAGTCTAGTCTCTTGCGAGAGTAACACCCTAGACTATGTGGCCACCAGAGTGGGTCTAGTTATATAAGTTTAAATAAACTATGGATGGAACCATTTACTCCTCAAATCCTTAAGGATGATGAAAGAGGGCTGGGACAGAGTAGTGCCTTGTAACTATTACTGTTCGACCTAGTAATGAACAACATTATAGCTAAGATCCAGGAATACAAAAACGAAGAAAAACTACAGGTGATGGATGGCCTTTGCTGATATCATGTTTGCAAAGGAAACTAGAGAATTAGAATAAAGTTATGAATGAGTAAACAATATAAATAGGTAACACCAACCTGCAGGAAAATTCTACCAGACAGTAAGGAACTTAATCTGGGGTAAGACCCGCCTCGGTGGCCACATGGTCTAACGCACTACTCTCGCAGTAGACTAGACTGCCAATGACCTTAGATCAAGGTTTGAAATCTTGGTCGAGTGTACTGAGGGTGGTTTCCCTAGATAGTTTTCCACTCTCCTTCCACACAAATGCAGGTATACTTCCTTTCAATATAACCTTCCTAATCCCTAAAACCATTAGCGTGATTAATACATGGACATATAACTCAAACGGGTAGTAAGACGCAGCAGCAAAAAAATCTGGGTTAAGGAAGTATCTTAAGAGTTGTAAGATCACTATATTTAAGACATACTTCCTCCAGCTATCACTTTATGGAGCAAAAATTTGAACAGTGTTAGCAAAAGATGTGGGCATCAGAGATGAAATTTTTAAGAAGCAGTGAGGAAAAGATAAAAAGAGACAGGATTAGAAATGAAGAGATAAGAGAAAGCATTGGTTTTAGGGCAGCCCACTGTACAATTGAGGCAACCAGCCTAAAATGGTTTAGCCATGTAAAGAGGATGGAAACAGTAAGAACGCATAGAATAGCACTTAGGGAAATGAGTGAGAGCAGAGTTAAAGGAAGATCAAGAACACAAATGAAACAAGTGAAGGAGGATGTGTCAAAAAGACAGACAGAAGGAATGGAGGGACCGGACAAGATGGTTCACAGATAACCCAATAGGATATTGGAAACTGCCTGTTATAAGGATGATTTAGAAATGGCTGAATTATTTACTGATATATTTCAACATTTTAATTTGGTGGGGGGCACAATTTATGAAAATAAGAAGTGTTACATTTTTTAAACACATCAAACTTTCATTTTTATTTTTTATTTTATTTTCAAAACAGATTAAATTAAATACTTCCTAGTGGTGTAGCCTGTCTAAATTTATTTTAAAATACATCGATTACACTTATGTCTAAAACACCATATTGAAATTTTTGGGGAGTTTAAGTTGCCCAGATTCAAAATCCATTTAAACCAAAGAGCTAATAGTTTAAATGATGACTTCAGTCAGTAGCTCAAGCATTGAATAAAATGTTATATAAAACCTAGAAAGTATAGTCATTTTTCTAATAGTTTTTAATTTTATATTGTATTTATTTAAACTAAAATTTGCTAATTTCATTTAAAAGATTAACCCCACTTTTATACTAATTGTTTTTAATTTTTTAATACCAAACATGCCTTTATTTTTAAAATAAAATCCAGGACTTTTTAATGGTTCTGTTGATTTAAGTAACCACTTAACAGAGAGTTGAATTAAGGCATATTCATTTTGTTGTTTCAAGGTGTGTTATTTGTTTGCAGTGTTGGTTTCATGGTGATGTCGTACCCAGGCCGCCCTCCTATGGTCCCTGGGATGCCTCCCATGCCTCCAACCATGGGCATGCAGTACATGCAACTTGGGGGTAAGTTACAGTCGCAGACAAGTACTGTATTTTCCCAATATCTCGATGAGGGCACATCTTAAGAATTTTGAAATTTTCTCTCAATTTTAAAACATAAATCAATATCTGAATAAAATTCTTTTGTACATCTATGTAAGCTTGTTCCTCCACATTCTAAAACTTTGTCAGTTAACATAAGACCATTAGGATGAAAATTATTTTACTTTATTCTATGGCATTAGGAAATCGAAAGTTCATTGCCACACTTACAAAGGTAGGCTACCTATTCCTATCTTGAGCTAGTTATATCCAGTAGATACCTCATTACACCCTATCCATATTTAGAGCTAGTTATATCCAGTCCACCTCATTACACCCTATCTCTTTGAGGTCCATTCTAATGCTATCCTCCCATCTGCATCTAGGTCTTCCCAATGATCTCTTCCCATTGGGTTTGCCAATTAGCACTAGATCTTCCCAACATGCTGCAAGTCCTGTATATTCTAATCTTTGAAAATTGATTATCCTAACAAGGTCTTGTGATTAGTATACAGTATGTAACTCATCATTATATAAAATACTACACTCTCCAGTAGTCACTTCCCTTTTTGGACCAAATATCTTCCTAAGAAAATTATTTTTCTATATAAAAATATCTGCTGTATTGTTTTAGGTCACCCACAGCTGATGCCAACAGTGATGTCAATGCCACCTCACGTAAGTCAAAAAGTAGTCCTACTTTTGGAGGCTGATATCAATAAAATAAATAATTTTATTAGAGTAGTTTACTTACCATTAAAATAATGACACACAAACATAAAAAAGAGAGCTTTTTTAATAAAGCCTAATTGATATTTCCCGACTTACAGATGATCCCGGGCCCCCCCTTGCCTCCCATGCCTCCAATGCGGCAGTTCCGACCCCACCCTAACCACAACATGCACCACAACAACAGTGGTGGGGGCGGGGGAGGTGGCAATATTCGGCCCAACTCGTTCACCAAGCGTCAGCAAGAACCTCCTGGACCCCCTGTCACTGTATTTGTAGGGAATATTACGGAGAGGGCTCCAGATGCCATGATTCGACACATCCTGTCCGCCTGTGGTCATGTCGTCTCCTGGAAAAGGGTGCAAGGTAATATTCTCATTTGAAAGCTCCCCCTGGCAGAGTGGTTAAAGGTCTAACCACTGAGACTAAAATCTCATTTGAATTGCGATTTTTCCCCACTGTATGGTGATTCAAAACAGGGAAAGAACTGTTGTCATTTGAATGAAATTTATAGTCTTGGCATCCACCTCAGTGGCCTTGGTTAAAGTGCTCGCTTCATGACCAAATGTTTGTTGTTTTAAGCCCAGCCGAGGTCGGCGAATTTTTCTTGGGTCAATAAAAATAGTACAACTTTGCTCGGAGGGGAAGTAAAGCCATCGGTTTCATGTCGGTTGTAGCATGTAAAATAACCCTGGAAACTATTTGTAAATACCATTCCAGCACATCTTCTAATTTGCAACTTTGATAAACTGATTGTTCGAATGGTGTGACTTGCCACTTATATACTTATTACTAGAGGCCTGGATTTATGATAAATAAAATAATCGGATCTCATTAAATAAATATTTAGATTTCAGTATTAAAAGTCTATGGATAAAAGATGTTTTTTCGATTAAAAATGGTAACAAAAATCTGCTCAAACTTAAGTGGTATAAGTGATATGAATATAAAAGTTATGGTTAAATTTCCAATTCTTAAATTTTAAATATTTTCCTTAGGTCACAATTTAACTGTGTTTATAGCCACATCAAGCACATATTTTACTTCTTTACCACTGGTCATTGGAAATCTTGAATTATTTAGTCTGTAATGGAATTTTTAATTTGTTATAAGAAAATTATTAATAATATTATTATTATTTAGCACTGCGTCTTACTACCCTTTCAGGTTATACACTTTTTAAGTACTAATTACGCTAATGGATTGGGAATTGGGAGGGTTGAATTAGAGGAAGTGAACTCACATATGCGTGAGGGGAGAGTGGAAAACCATTTAGGAAAAACCACCCCCAGTTCACCCGACCGAGATTCGAACCTCGATCTCCCCGTCCTCGGCGGTCGAGTGGTCGAGCTCAACACGCGCGTTAGCTAACTATGCCATTGAGGCAGGTTATAAGAAAATTAAAATAGTGCAACTGATACTATTTTTATGAAAATTTCAGGCAAATAACAATGTCATCAACTAAATAAAAAGTGAATGGCTTGTGTAGATTGTTCTCATTAAAATTGATATACTTGACCATTACTTATACATAAAAGGCCAAGTGACCAATTTCTTGAAAATATTAAATTTTGTTTCATTTTGTGTGAATGTAAATTTAAAAATGTCAACTTTAAATATATTTTGATATTAATTTTAACGGGCTAAGTAAAAGTTTATAAAGCAAAGGAAGAAAGGAAACTTTGGAAAGTGTATACAGCAAATAAGAATTGACATGGTAGGCCATATGCTGAGATATTGACGAAGATAATTATAGAAATATATGTGAAAGGGAGAAATTCAAGATGAAGACCAAGACTGGAGTACATGAATTAGATAACGAATGATGTTGGGAAAAGAAGGTACTAAGATGTAACAATTTTGCCCAGGACAGGCAAAAGTGGAGAGCTGCATCAAACAAATCACAAGATTGATGACCTGATGAAGACGATGTCAACATTTAATCATACTTTGATTCTTTGAAAGGAAGATTGATAACCAAGTTAACTTCTATATGTGTTAACAGTAATAATATTTTCATAAAACTTTCAGATGTAACACACATATTTTGATTAAAATTAAAAAACTCGATTAAAGGGAGATGTGCTGATTTGCTTCCCAAGCTATATTTCTTTGTATTGTATCCTTAATTGCGATAGACTGAGCTTTCTCCAGCAATTTATGGGGCTTAGGCACATTGGCTAGTAACAATTTAAACGCGTCATGCGAATGATACAATTTCCTGTAATTCTGAATCCACAGGTGTTCACAAATGCTACGTGTTTACACGTTGGGTAGCTACTTGAGACTCTACTATGACTTAATAATTAGGGATGTGCAAAAACAACTTTTTCACTTTGAGACAGGAATATAAAAAAAGTAATGAGACACAAGAACAAGACGAGAAAACTTCCTTTGAAAGTACAAAAATGTAAATTATGTTTATTAAAGTAGTAATATTATATTTTATAGAAATCCTTTTGACATTTGGGTTCACACTTACTTTCATAGTTCACACAAACACTTAAGATACAACTAATACATATTTTAAATTAGCAATTGATAAGATGGTGATAACAATGTATACCATTTTCAATTTTATTTTGTAGTGTAACGGCCTATTCAACACTTAAACTCAGTTGGTAACGTGTCTGTCTACTGAGCTAAGAATACCGGATTCAATTCCTGGCATAGCTTAAAATCAGCAGTGGTAAAATGTGGGTTAACCCTTTCACAGTGATGAATTAATGACCGAGAACTGGATGGTGTGCCTGTCCTTGTCTTAAGTTAGATTATAAGGAATTTGAATCTACGACAGGCCTAGCAAGCCGGTAGTGGAAAAATATATGGCTTGAATAAAAACTTACCCACACCACAAGCTGGAAACAATAATGGATTTAAAGTAAAGTGTAACAGTCTATAATATCAAGGGTTGATATTGAAAAAACAATATTTATAACCAAAAGTCAAAACATTCTTAATCAAGGCTGATTTGGGGGGAAAAGTGCTGCTTATTTTTGCATCTTTATACAGCATTATTAGAAATTAGGGGTGTACCAATGTGGATACTGATGAATCTTTATTGGGTGATTATTAGTGCATCAGCATTTCAATGGGATTGACTATTATTACATTGATTAAATGGAATTTTTTAAAGTAAAATTTAAATAAAAAATTTCGTAGGTAGTAGTTTATTGATCAAAATAGCAAGAAACACTTGTGTACACACTTCATCTGGGTTGCGGACTATGCAAAGATTACATAATCTTATAATGAAATATAAGTTCATACCGTTGATAAAACTAACAATCAAGTTCTAACTTTCACCGGTTATGCATAAAATATATTTTTGTATACATACAATCTGTTTGTATTAATTAATTACATTAACTGTTATCTTTCTCTTAAGCATATTTTCCAATAATTATTAATAAATATTTGATTATCAGGATTAATCGGTGAAAATAATCGTATTATGAATGATTATTTTAAACAATCGGTATCAATCAGTTTTAATGAATTGGTTCACCTCTATTAAAATAATATTTTCTTTGGTTTGTAAATTTCTTAGGGCAGTTATTTGCTTTTACTTTACTTCACTTTTTTTAAATTCATTTTTAACTTTCAAGATATCAAGATTTTTACTTTCTTGCTATCTTACAGGTAGAGAAAGTATTGTGATCGTCAAAAAAATCGAACTCGAGAGTTTGATAAATCTTGCCTTAACTATTTTACCGACCAGGCTAAAATGTGGTATCTAGGGTTTTCATAGGGTTCCTCCAAGGGGTTTTTGGAATTGGATATTTAACCCTAAAATTAAGGGTAGTTTACTGAAGGGCGAAAAGAGAAAAAGTCTATTTTCTCAAAATTAGCTCTAATGATTTTGATTAAATTTCATTTCTTAACATTTATAAATATTCCAAACAAAATGGCTACTCTCAATACTTCAGCAAAATGACTTTAGGTCTCTGGTCTGATGCGTAAATAATCATTTTGTATCATATCTCCGAAACTATTTAAGATATGAAATTACTTATCATTACAAATATGTAGCTCTATTTATAATACAAAAATTTAATTCGAAGCATAATTTTATAAAACCAAAAACTTTCAAGCTATATGCAAATATTTATATTTTTTAACTTTTTGAAAACAAAAGGTCAAGTATTGTGACCTTAAAAAAAATCTGACCTGAAATGCTGATTGATGTTGACGTCTCATGACCCCTGAACCCTAAAAAGTGGTCTTTGTAATGCCATCTGTCTTTGTGTCTGTTTAAACTTAAAATTAAGAGTAGTTTAATAAAGAGTGAAAGGGAAAAAAATGATTTTTTCAAAATCTGCTCAAACTATTTTGATTAAAATTTGTATCTAGGCATTGATTAAGGTTAAAAATAAACAACTTTTATGAAATATTTTTTTATAAAACCAATAGTTTCTGAGATATTGGCAAATATATTAATACAATTTTGTGAGCTTTAGTTGTAAAGATGTGTGGAATGCCAGGCCTCCACCGTGGTTCGGATTCCACGTTAAACTGTAGGTCCTCCATTTCATCTCACAATCACCCTACCATTACATATTAGCGTAAGTGCGTATAACCCGAATGGGTAGTAAGACGCGGTGCTAATAATAATAATAATAGTTGTAAAGAGATACTACTTAAGTTTTAACACATTAATTATCCAATGCCATAGAGTAATTAAATATAAGTCTCTCAAAAAGTTTGTTATTTTTCCTTAAACCTCTTAGGAGAAATGTTTGTACAACAATCTCCATCTTAGACTCAATAGTCAATATGTTAATTTTTTATTGGTCAAAATTTATAAATGAGTAATCTAATTGCAATGCAATGGCATGAAGATGTGCAACACCTAGTAAAATGTCAAAAATGTTTACCGAAAGTCAAAATTTTAATACATAGTGTTGACCCTTGTGGACCCAATATTCATCTTTTTTATCGGTCCAAACATACAAATGAGGACATTAGCTCTTTAAAAATAAAATTATAAAATTTAAAACCAGAACTCAAAAAATGTTTTACATAGGATATATTCTTGGGTTTACTAGTGTATAATATTTCGCTTCACATATATTATGATTATGATTAAATATCGCCATTTTTAAACAATAGAGTGAGAAAGTCCTTGAGTTTCGTACCATTTATTTTTCATTTTCTGATTGAGATATTTTCGAGTATTGCACATCCCTATTAATACAAAATGCAAAGTTATGAAAATAGTCAGATTTCCTCACTAAATTAGCCTTACATTATGGGGTTGAATTTAACTTTGATATAAAAGAAATTTAAAGACCATTTTAAATAAGAGTCAATTTATATCTAAGAGGTGAAAAAATCAATACAAAACTATTATCATGTTATATTTATTGTTATTAAAAATAAATAATCCCGAGTATGGGTGTGCAAAGTCCACTTTTTTTAAAATTCTAGGCAAACTCAAATTTAATATATAATATATGCTCTTCAGCCGAATCAAAGTTTGAATATTTTTTGTTAGTTTCTTTATGATTGAAAAAAAAAACCTTTATTTTGATTAATTATATTACTTCTGCACTAAAGATACATGGTACATATTTTACTGTACAATTTTTTATGTAATATTTCGTTCAGATGATCTAATAAATCACATCATGCAATTCATCTACTTTAATTTTTGTTTCCATAGTAATATTAATTTTAAATATAAATAACAGCTCAAAATGGGATTAATTGACCATAAATTAAGTATCTTAGCTCCCTATATCTTATATTGAATAATAATTTGTAATAATTGTTGAAGCTGGGATATCTTTTGAATTTAAATCAAAGCTGACATTTATTTCAAAGCCAAGTTGAAGTTTTGAAGCTCTGCACACCTTTACACCCTAGTAAACCTGCAAACTATTTCTACTTAGTTTCACCTAAAGTAGTTTCCTGATTACTATATAAGTGTGACAAGGTTTTCACACACTCAAGGGTAGGTTTTACTAATGTCAACTGTATTTTTTTTATGGAACACTAATGTAATATCTCTGTTTCAGCGTTTGGTTTTTGTGAGTTTGGTAGCCCAGATTCTGGTTTGAGGGCAATACGTTTACTTCACGACATGCAAGTTGGAGATAAACAGTTGGTTGTCAAGGTCGATGCCAAGACTAAAACGGTCTTGGATGAGTACAAAGGTAAGTGACCAAAGAATATGCCTGTAACTTAGTATTTTTAGCGCCACGTCCTAATAACTGTTCAGATACGCATATGTACTAATTACACTAATGTGTTAAGAATGAATAAGTTTTAATTTAGAGGAACTGCACCCGCATTTATGTGAAGAGAGGGTGGAAAATCACTATAGGAAAACCCAGCCTAAATAGACCCAACAAGGATTAAACCCTGATTTCCTTGTCATCAGCAATATATTGTGAGAGTGACACCTTGGACCATGCCGCCACTGAAGCAGGTAATTTGTGTTTTTGAATCCGATAGTTTTATTGCTGTAGTTATAAGTAACTAGGAGAGGTTTATATATTTAAAAAATTAGAGATTGGTTGGATCCACGATTTTTCAAATCTGAATCTCAAATCCTATTTTCTTGAAACCTCGAGTTTCGAATATCCTTAATGATATGAGGGTGCCATCCCTATAAAAACTAGATCTTGTTTAAATGTACAACTCAAAGTTTTGATCTTTGGTTTTTTTCTAGCTGAGCGTCGTCGCAAGTTGAAGGGTCGGTCACCGCTGCAGGATGAAACACCAGATGAGGAAGACTACATGGACGACATGATGAAGCACACGGACAAGATGGCTATAGATCGTATCATGCTGACTATGGAAGACTACGAGTCTGACATGACCAACTTCTCTAGTCCTTCCCAGACGAGGAGGCAGAGAGGGGGTGAGTTTGTTTGGTCCTAACCCTACTTACTTACTCTATGACATTAGGAACTTGGATGTTAATTGCTGCACTTAACAAAAGTATGCCACCTTCACTATTTAGAGTTAGCTCTATCCATTCCACCTCATCACACACAACCTATCTCTTAAAGTTCCACTCTAATGTTATCCTTCCATCTGCCTATAGGTCTTTTTTCCACTAGTCTATTTCCATTGAGTTTGCCATTCAATACTCTGATTACTGTTCTAGATTGTTTCGTGCCTATCATTATACAAAGGTTAATAGCTCATTTATTATGTCTGTTTTATTTTTTGTATGTGCAGATAGTGAAGATCGAAAGATCTCCCGTACACAAGAAAAGTTAATCAAACTGAGTCAAGCGCAAGGCGAACAACAAGATCCTCCACCCTCAGACGCTAGTGTGGTAAGCCTGGGCTGGCCTAAGCTATATTTAGCGAGTATTTAATATCAGGCTTTTATCCTATTGGCCTGAAAATAAGACACACTATTTACCAAGAAATAGCCTTCATAAAAATATGATGTGGCTTATAATCACACTCTTAGCTGATGGAAAGACTTGGTAATGGTATTTATGGATTTAGAGTAGATATAAATAAAGTTGGGAAAGCAATGGAGGAGGTCCAAGGGGAAAGAGGTATTGTAATGAGAGTGAAAAGCATGTATGAGATTAACAGGAGTTGGGGTCAAGACAGAGTGGAAGGACGGGGTAGTTAAAAAAAAATTAGTGAAGCAGGGGAATGTCCTTTCACCATTACTATTTTAATGGTAATGAAAATGATCGCAAGCAAAGTGGCAGGAAAACTCGGGAGGAAAGTATCAAAACCATGATGTTTTCTAATTACTTGAAAACTAAGCTAAGTTTTAAGCTAAAAATCAAATTATTCTAACATGCATTTCATTTTTTTTTTTTAACCATCATATGATTATCTATTTGCAGCAGCTAAGAATGGTAGTAATTTAAGATTTAAATGATTGGAATATTTTAGTTCTGACTGTTTTTATTAGCGAAGTTTCATAATAATTGCTGAAGCTGGAATATACAAGCTAATGTTTTAAAGCTTAAAACAACTAAGAAGAAATATTCGAACTTTGATTTGATTTTGAGCATATTTCTTATATTCGATTCTAGTTCACTTCGATTTGAAAAAGTAGGCTTTGCCCACACCTACTTATTTTCACTGTGGCTAATTCTTTATTATTTTCTTGGCGTTGTTTTAGCTTGAAGATGTTGACATAGAAGAGGGTAAACGAGATTTGATCACTCGGGAGATTGGCAAATTTCGAGAGATTATGAAGGTAATTAAATAAATCCATTGCATTTCTTCTAAGTTCCAACTTGACTATACAATTGGTGTTGTTATTATTACTACTTTTTTAGTGATTACCTTGTCCACGCTACCTGTTTTATGCTTTCTGGGGAGTTCTTGTTTGACTGTTTCACACACAACCATGAGATGATTTTTTTTATATATATATAAATTTGATACTTAAATTAATTAGTGACTAATTTGAATAGCTTTAATTCATTTTCTGGAAGTGGGCATTTAAAAATTTGAGTTTTAAGGTCATAAAAATTTCTAAAAAATACGATTCATTTATTTTGTGAATAGCTTTTCTACTAGTTAGATTCAGATCCCTTTATAAAAGTGCAAATGTTATTAGATTGTGAGGAGTTATTAAAGCAGTTAAAATAGTGACAAAAACTTTAAAATATGCCAAATAAAAAAGTAAGGTAAATTTCTTGAATCTAAAAGGTGCTTTAATGAATTCTATAATTCATTGGTCATAATATAGAATTATTATTTTTAACCAAAATTTATTTCATTAAACTTAAAACTTTTAGCAATAAAATCATTTACTTCATGTATCAAAGTTTGTATTTGAAAACTTTTATTAAATTTACAAAATAAAAAAGCCATTTCAAAGGTGTTCTTGGCACTTTCATTCATATGATTTTACAAAAATGTTTAGTGAGAGTAACACATCCAAATAAACAAAGAGCTTGTAGAATGTTGTTATAACTATAGGGCAACTTGTTAGTGGCTAACACTATTTAGGGTTTGGTATTTGTTTTTATATTGCGTGAATTGTTAGGGGAATGAAGGGGAGAGAGAGTTAGCATAGCGTAGCGTGGCTAGGAGTCGTGCAAGAGTTCCGAATATGACCATTATTGTCGTACTTCCTCACTCAAACCTAGGCAGCCGGCGGGGAAGTGTTAACTGCATCGAGTGTTGGGTTCGCAGGCCGATCTCGTGGCCTTGTTTAAGTGCAAAGCGCCTAGTGGTGGTGAGTATAGACAATGACCATCGTGACAAATTTGGACTGCTAGGGCATAGTGCACTTGGACGAATGCCATAGAACGCTCTAATTTCCTTGTACCGTTATTTGTTGATAATAAGCTGGGAATTTTTTTGTTTGCTCGTAAATATGTTTAAAAGAAAATTTTAAAAATTTGAAGACATTTTCAATATATATGTGGGGTATTTAGGACCGGTTAAATTTAAGCATTGAGTCAATTTATTGTCAACAGTTTGAACGGAAACTCCTTTTTTGGGCTTGTTACTCCAGAGTGCATTAGTGCACCGAAGAATTCTTATTTGAGTCACATCTTTATGGTTGGTTAAGGGGTAAGTGAGACTTAAATTTTCACCAATATTATCTTTGCAAAGTTTATCAGCTTCCATAGTAGTCTAAAATTAAGTCTCTCTAATTAAACACAGAATTTGTTCCTAGGTAAGAGAGTACTCGGGTTAAAAACTATTTTCTAATAAAAATAAAAGGCCCATTTTATTTTAAGCATATGAAAGACTTGAAAATATTATCAGCTTAGATTGTTTGAATAGTTAATCTTTCTAAATTTTCAATAACTATTATTAATTATATTTAATAAAATAATGCTAACATAAAAAGAATGCTTGAAAATATTAATTTTTTTTTTTGGGAATTTATTGTTCATAGGTATTAAATAATAAATAACTACATTAACAGCGCTAACTCTTTTTAAAATTAATCAGAAGAATATTATACGTGTGGCATAACTTTGAAGGAAATAAACCTCAAAATTTATGGAGAATAATATTGCCTGGCAAAAAAAAAAATCTTGGTTATGTAAAGTAGATTAATAATCTTAACCCATAAAGTCCCATTTTAAATCGACTGAAACCTCAAATCTTGAAAACTTGTCATTATTATGGTTGAAAGGTACCAAAAAAATTGAGAAATAGAAATACTTATAAATGTTTAAATATCCACCATTAACCATCTTTCACTTTGTTTGACTCAGACATCCTTATCAGCACTAGAGTCACATGACTTAAATGGTGTACGAAATTAAAAAATGTAATAGGTAAGCTTCACACTTAACAAAAAACTGTCTAAAAAGGTTTCCAACATGTAGAAATCTTTTTTGTAAAGTTGGGCTAGGTCCACTATTTTACAAATCTGAATCTCCAAATTAACTTTAAACCCCTAATTCGAATCTTGGAAGAATTACGAACATACAGAAAAGGACATATAAATATAATAGAAAATAAAAATAGTAACTAAATATTAACATTCTTTCTGATAATCCTATCATAACATTTGTACATTCATTTAATCGTTAAATTAATGATTTGGGGTCTAGTTGTTAAGTTCATCCTATAATTATAGTTGGTTCTAAATCACCAAATAGCAGTATTAGAGCTCTAAATAAAATTTCACTTAAAAAATCGAAAAGAAAAAAATATCTCAAAGATTTCCATCTTAAATATCCTTTTTTGTGATACGAAATAATTGCCTATGTGGCGAATTTGAAGGTTTTTTTGTTTAAAAAATTAATGAAATTAGGTAAAAAAATATTAGATGAACTATAATTTTACTCATAGTTTTACTTTTATACAATCTTAAATAATTGCCAAAATAGGCCATTCTCATTAATTGGTATGGTAAGTTTAAATTTTAATTTCAATCTGTTTTTTTAAACATATGAAATGGGTTTTCTATAAAAGAAACATTTTATCATATAAAGACACTTTTATCATTATTTATATTTAGCATTTTTGCTGTGCGTAAAAATTTGTAACATTGACAAAATCACTAGAAAACTGTCAAAATGCAATTAACTTTCTTAACATAAATACGTGAATAACCGTTTAACACGGTTTTAATTTGGTTGCTGTCACACAAAAAAACTGTGCTCTAAGAAAATATGACTACTTGAGAGTACCTTATATCGAGTTTTTAATTTTCAATAAAAATTAGGGCTGGGCCGATCAACTATTTCGCCGATCATTGATGCCACTAATTTAGTTTATTTTATTTTAAATATTAGATAATATGCAGAAATGATATTAATAATATAATAAAGTCCCCAAGTGTGTCATTTTTATTCTGTACAAGCTTAAATGAAAACTCTTTATTAAATAATATAGTTTCAGTTAAATTGATTCCACTTTTCTCACTTTTAGTTAAATTTGTAATAGTTTTACATAGGATCTTTATTTTTAGATCTGTTCATTGAATATCATGGCAAATATATTAATTTTAGAATAAAAAACAGAATAAAACATTTTGTTTATTACATTTTCAGGAATTTAAATAAACATACTTAATTCTAAAATAATATAAATAAAGATAAGTCCTGAATCCATGATGTAGTTTTTAAACCTCTGATAAAAAATCTTCCTCTCTTGACTCAAAATAGTGATGGGCACAATGGAGTAAAATTAATCGCGAGCTACTCGATTATGTTGTGTAATCGATTGTACTTGATTCTTCCAGAATTACTCAAGTAACTCTACTTGGTTCAGTCGGTTCTTGGTATTCTTTTATTTTCTCTTTTCTTACCGTCTAAGAGAGAATCAAGCTTATTGGCTGTAAGGTTTCTTGTGTGCTATTTCCATTTAAAACCATTGTTCCTATAGAGCTCATTTTTTAAGAACCGTTCTGGTTGCAATGTGAAAGAAAATGATTCTCATTGGTTAAAATATTTCACATGCATTTTCAATACAAAATACTAGGGGTGTACGAAGCTTTGAAAACCTCAACTTCTTTTTGAATATTTATTCACTTCAGTTTGATTCAAAAGTAAAATTTCGACTTCGATAATTACGAAGCTTTGCCAAAAATATTTTAAGTTAATTCACACATAAAAAAAAATTATGTTATTTCCATCACAGATTATTGTTTGCATAAAAAAAATCTAAATTAATTAAATTACATTTTGAGGATGGCTGCTTTGGAAATGGGGGTACTGTTTATAGTTGATGGCTTTGGTGTGTACTGTCGTGTTTATGTTTCCATCATAAAGATTCAGTTCCAGATCCAAGAATATGGCGTGGTGTTGTGAAATGTTGCATTTGAATCTGAGGGTGTTATCATTATTTAACCTGTTCAGAAACTAGTAAATTATCTACAGAATCGGTCCAAATCATGAAGATGTTCATAAATCTCATCTAGCAGAGTGGTTGCAAGGTTTTGAATCGCATAAATTATTATTATTATTAGCACCGCGTCTTACTACCCGTTCGGGCTATACGCACTTACGCTAGGGTGATTGTGAGATGAAATGAAGGACCTACAGTTTAACGTGGAATCCGAACCACGGTGGCGACCTGGCTTCCACACATTCACAAGATGTTTGAATCGCATAAAGTTGGTCTCTAGTTTGCCCATGAAAAGGTTAGCATAGGAGGGGGTCACACGTGTACCCATCACTGTCCCTCTGCTTTGGAGACTGTCTGTCCAGGAAGCGGAAATTGTTATTTTCAAGTATAAAGAGGGCAGATTCTACTAGAAAGGTAGAGGCTGTCTGTCCAGAAAATGTTCCATTGCAGAAAGTCCTTGCATATGGGGCATGTTGGTGTAAAGTGAATTGACATTTATGGCGAGCAAGAACACGGTGGGGATTTAGTTTTTAACTACATTTTGGGATCATAACTTAATAATTTATTGTTACAAGACAACATTTATTAATTATATTTGAAATATAACATTTTGTAAATTATATTTAATACCTAAATTTACATAGCTATGCAAAGTATGACATATTTTATTCAACATTAAACATTTGTCTAAACATTTGATCTGCGATTTTACTATAGGAATCTCTCATATTATTCTTTTCGACTTGAATTGAAAAACAGAATTTTGCACATCCCGAAAAAATTCTCACAAATGTAAAGTACACATTTGAAAAGCAAGCTAAGTGATCACATTTCTAATTCTCTCTAAAGTATTTGATTAAATTACCAAATTCAATTACTCGATTTTCTTTAGACTTTTGTGTTGACTGTACATTTTTTAGGAAGTGTGAAACCTGAAGATAAAGAGAAGGGGATAAAAGTCACTGTTAGTGCCGACTGTCGATGGGAAGCGATTATGGCTTTAAGTAATTATTAGTATTGAATTCCAGTGCAAGCCTATATACTGCCGAGTAATGATGACCAACCGATTGACATGGGACTGTTCGAATTGTTTTTTTGCTCAAAATTAGTCGACTAATTTTACTCTATTACTCCATCTTTTTTTAAAGAGAATCGAGTAATTACTTGATTCTTATAATTATTTGATTGTTCCCATACCTAGCTCAGACGTAAGATGGTTGAATTTTGAATGACTTTGTAAAGATAATCCCTCCCTACTCAACCTCCAATCACATTCCTTGTTATTGAAAGAAGTAATTATTTACTTTGAGTACCAACTTAACGATTGTGCCATTATTGGCTGACATTTAATAAATCGGCATTGGCCCAGCCCTAAGTAAAATATTTTCCTCTTGGGCTTATGAAGTGATCTCAGAACTTGAATTGAAGTAAATATTGATGTTTTCACAGCATTACTTTCATTAGCCTTTAGGTAAATACTTGGCGGGGAGTACAAACAGGTAGTAGAACACAATGCACAAGTATTTACTAAAGTTTCCATTTAAACATGTACAAGTTTACTTACTATTGTGGACAAAATAAATGTGATACATTTAAACATTTGGCCAACCCCAGAATGCACATTAGTAATCACTTTAGAATTTTCACTCAAATATATTTAGTTGAGTTGTTAAATACCTCGTTTGATTAACCCATTGCCAATATCACTAACAATTTCTAGGTGACATTCTAAAGATATTCATTTCCATGAATCTAAAAATATTCATTTCCACAAATCAAATACTTCAATAGTGTTTTAATTCTGGCCATTATAGTAAGAGTTTAAAAATGATAGCTAAAACTCAATGTAACAAAATGATTACAATTTATATTGTAATAGGAGTCCTTTTTAAAAATACTCAAGTAATATAAATCTAAAAATTCAAACCCAACTTCAACATCAAGAATATATTTCTAGATGCACTTAACTTATGACTACTGCATAAATATTGCTATTGGGAGGATAAAGTTAGTTACTAGATAAAGGTTAGCAGCCACTTAAATATTTTACGCGTATCATGAACTGAATTTATCTGCCGGATAGCTATCAGAAGTATAAATATATTTTTATGCATAAAACGCAAGGTTGGTACTGTTTTTACTGTTGCGTGCATGCGTACAACCTGGCTAGTATCTACAACGCTCAACATTTGTTAAATAATAGTGGCTAAACGAGTTAGAGTAAACAGAGGGCATCAAGTGGGCACAGAAGCTAGGTTGTCTTGCAAGTATTAATTTCAGTGTCTGCCAAAATATTGTCAATAGTTCAGTACAACATTTACAAAATTTCATTTATTGTTCTCACATTTAATTAATTCGTTCTTAACTATAACTCTACAAATAGATGTCAGAGTCTAAGCCTGTGCCTACTAAAACATGAATCAAGACTTTAACCTAAAAACAGATTCTGATAAACTAAACATCATGAAGTTTGGTTGCCCATTTTAACTTTTTGATAAAAGTTATCAGGTACTTAAACCTCCTGATAAAAATGTGATGGATAAATACATTTTATCTGGCAGATAAATGTTATTTGGAAGTCATCAGATACACTTTTAACTTATCAACCAGATAAAAATATTAATCCAGGAGTCAAAAGACCAGCCCTTAGTCTTTTCTTTGAACTGAGATAGCTTCCTTCACTAATTCAATCTGAATCGAGTATAAGACTGAGAAAATAAAAATAATTTTATCTCTAATAGTTTAAAATGAGTGCTACTGACATATTTTTAGCACCACATTTTAACACTTATACACGTTATACGCACAACCATTTATATTCTATTTATTTTCCATACCTACTATTTATTTTTCATACCTATGGCAATAATAGCAAAAGGGACTTTTTTTTACTAAATCAATTATTTTTGTACAATGTTTTTAATTTTTTTATTTGTAACTAAAGGGAGCTAACTATCATGTTGTCCCAACTACACAAACTCATATAATTCCTATTATCATTTGTATAAAATTGTAATTTTAAGTCAAGACTCTCCTATTTGAAATTCAGATATTTTTTGTGAATTTTTTTAATCTTGAATTTATTAAATATGTTAGAATTTGAGGATTTCAAGGCATTTAGGATTTGAACGTCTTATCTCTAATTAATACAGATTGTTTCTAAAGGCTTTTTGAAATGTACAAAGTTATGGAGCATTTTCAATATTATGATACTATCTCCAAAAACTTGAATGTTTGAAAATTTGTTCAATAAATCACTTTAATAATTATCGCAGCAATTGGAATAGTCCAAATGCACTACGTTCTATAATCCATATCTTTTCCTTAATAGTTAACTGGGATTTTATATACTACTATTCATAAATCAAAATAGTTTTAAAACAAATTTCTCATGTATTGAAATAAAACATAACGTCAAAGTGCATGTTGTAATTATTAAATATTTATTTTAAACTACCTACATGTTGAAGGGATAGCAACTTTTCGTCGACAAATTTATTCGGAATCTATAATTGAAATTTTAATAATCACTATTTTGTTTTTGCATATTTATAATAAGGCTCAAACTCGACTCATTGTTTCATGAAATAATAGTGTGTAATATATGTTAAACTGTTGTTGTTATTAATGATGCTAAAATATTTTTTAAATTGTGTTAACATGTACATTGCAAATGATTACTTTTTTGTATTATTTTATTTTGTTTAATTATTTTCTCTTAATTTACTGATAATGATTGAATGAACACTTGCATTGTATTCAAAGTGCTTATACTAACTATACTATCGGTCCAGCTAAGTTTAAATTTAGGGTAGTCAACATTTTAATATTTAAATCACTGAAAGAAACTATAATGGAAGACTGTAGAGAAAGTGAAACATATAGTAATGACAAATATAATTCACATTTTTCTCCAGTCACATTGAACGGTAACAGTCTTACCTTGACCATTCACACTAGTTTAGCACATAAGATATGACCATAGTGTATCCAATACAAGTAAAACTGCTACCTTTCACAGTAAACAAAGTAGTTGCATCATTTTCTGTATTCTTCTTTAGAAAAACAGGGGAATTGAGACTACTAAAACTGGTTTAGCAAATCTAAAGATATATATATATTAAAGGTTTAACAAAAATTAATCTCAATTTTGCCATTGTCAGGTGAAGAATAGGGGGGGGGGGAGTCGCGATAAATGGCTTAAGTGCAATTGTGTATCAAACGAATATCCAGGTTTAATCAGCTGTGAAATGGCCTCTTAGAAAGGAATTGTTAATTACCCGACCTATCTGCCTGGATTTCATTGTATCAAAAATCCTCAAAAGATTTGTGAAATATGTAAGCCAATCTGATTCCCCGAAAGAACACTAATAACAGTGGCAGCAGTGTAAATTGGGAACTTTGTTCCTCTTTTCACTGTGTAAGCTGTATGTTTGTCTCGCACATTGGTTCCTTTCCCGTTTTCCTGTACCTTAAATTTAGCAGCTCAAAAAATTTAAAAAAAAAATCTTATAATGTTATAATTTTGTTAAAACATTTGGTAATTTTACATCGAGTATGTAAGAATAAAATTGATTTATAGTTTAATTTTTTGAAACTCTAAGAGTAAAAGGTAATGATACACTGAACTAACAACTATAGATATTAGTATCAAGCACACCCTTTGAAAAGATAAAAAAAAAGAGATCCCAGAATAATCTTCTGACACTATAATAAAAAAATATTTATTTTATTCTTGTTTTAAACTGATATTAAGATGAAAGGCACAAATACATATAACAATGCTTCTATTTTTTAACACTTGTAGAGGTTTAAAGAAACTTCGACACAAGATTTATTGATTCAGGGTATTTAACCTGCATTTTCAAAACCAACATTATATTAGCACATGACTTAAAACTAGGATGGGCACAGCATCCAATCTTCCAGCCATTAATTCTTCACTGTCAAGGCACAATCTCACCGATGATATATATTTTATATTTACTATTTCAGGATTCAAACAATCTTAACAAAGCCTGTGCGCTAAACTTCAAAATGTGAAATCCGAATTTGAATCCAACCAACATTAACATTCTATTTAAATTTCTAGATCTTAGTGCTAGGTGGACTTTTGATGGATATTGTACATACTTATAAAATAACATTGATAAAAGGTGACCTGGCGGTCTAGGGGTAAAGTGTCTGACTTCTGTGCTGGGAGTCCGGGGTTCAATCCTTGATCCCGGCATGGATCTCTCTAACTACCAAACCCTTCCTTCACCTCTGACAAGATGTGTATTAATCACAACTTGTGAACGTGGGGGGGGGG